>JACEFZ010015132.1:125000-212500 GCA_014155875.1 Cepaea nemoralis
TACTGATTAACCCGTGTCTATTCTTTAATTTCCTGTATCCATTTCCGTGCTGATCGACCCCTGTCTATTCTTTAATTTCCTGTATTCATCTTCGTGCGGCTCGATCCTTGCCTCTTTTTCCAGGAATGAAGCAAACGTGACAGTTAATAATGCCAAATTATTTCAGTTTCCGGAACATGATGATGTTTATGAGTCTAATTTAGTCTTTGTTTAGATCTGGTAAATGCCAATATTTCTCTTATTCTTTAGCCACAAAATTCGAGGAACTTTTCTCTAGCATGTTATGTGCAAAAGGCCCAGGTTTTTTTTTTTTCCTTGAGTGCGAAATTGTCTATGACTCACATCCGCATGTTGAGATATTAAAGATGCAAGTTCTCACACATTTCAATTTACTTTCTTTCCTTGTGTTGTGTCATAGGTTCTTTATTTTGTGTAGCCTATGCATTGCAGTGGCCAGTCTATGTCTGATTTCTTTTGAGCAATCTTCTTCGGTATTTATGAAACAAAGAATTCAAAGTGGCAATAACTTTCGCGAAAACATGTTTTTGTAATGATGTAATGAGGCTTAGTCGGCCCCGAAGACAAATTAACGTGAATTGTGGCTAGAGAGTCTGGCAAACAATACACACTTACAAAATTAAACATTTCAATCAAACCTTCTTTACATGAACAAGAACAAAACACTAATTGCTACACTACTGTCGCAGAAAATATAGCAATAACAATTATTAATCTGTCTTACCGGATTACCCATTTCACCCTTGAACCCTGGTTCACCCTTGAGACCTCGGATACCCTGTAGAAAGAAAATGCATTGTGATAGGGAACAGACTGTTCAGACTCGGAGTGTGCAATGGCCAACGTTTAGAGTGCCGCCGAGGTTTTATAGCTTTATATTAGTGTCATGTACTAGTGACTGATAGTACGACTTTGTGTACAATTGAAACTTTGGGAGGTCAGCTTGGCCGAATGGATAAGAACGTGAGTTCTTAAACATCCGGTGTGCTGATGTTGAGGTAAGGGGTTCAACCTGTAGACCGGTCAGTTGGACCAAACTGTTGACTTCTCGTTCTCGACATGGGGACGTCGGAGTGGGGACCTGTGAAGTCGGAGTGGGTTCGCCTGATGGCGAGGGACACTGGTTGTAGGGAAAGCTAATCCACACGCAAAAATCCAGTTCAATGCTACTAGAAGTAGTGTTCATGGACTACGCTTGAGTTCAAAGCGCGCAAACGTTAAAAAAATTGAAACTTTGTAAACGTGTAATACGAACTATAATAAGAGAAATATTGTATAGTATTGGAAAGAGCTTTTATCATGTAGTACTTGAAGTTCTTAAGTGTTGGTTAGACGCTGTACATATGAGTTAATCGTTATAAACTCACTCATGACAGTGTAATTCGACTCCTGACACAAGATATTAATTTACTATATGTGTGCGTGTGCGTGTGCATGTATGTGTATGTGTATGTGTGTGCGTGTGTGTGTGTGTGTGTGCGTGTGCGTGTGCATGTATGTGTATGTGTATGTGCGTGTGTATGTGTATGTGTGTATGTGTGTGTGTGCGTGTGTGTGTGTGTGTGTATGTGTGTGCGTGTGTGCGTGTGTGTGTGTGTGTATGTGTATGTGTGTGTGTGTGTATGTGCGTGTGTGTATGTGCGTGTGTGTATGTGCGTGTGTGTGTATGTGTGTGCGTGTGTGTGTGTGTGTGTGCGTGTGTGTATGTGTGTGTGTGTGTGTGTGATATATTTTGTTAGTCTGCTTTGAACTGAAGTGTAGTCCATACGTGTGCTACTACTCCAAGAGCACTGGGCTGAGTTTAGCATGTGAATTATTACCAGTGTCCTTCTCCATCAGGCAACCCACACCGACTTCAGGGATAAGTGTAATTTACGTCGTCAAGTCGATGACGAGACGTCAACATGTTAATCCAACTGAACAATGTAGGGGTTGAACGGTTACCTCGGTATTAGAGCGTTCTTATCCATGCGGCCCTGCTGATCTACATTTAATTTGTTTAAACAATTATAATGTACCCGAACGATGTTCAAAAGGTAGAAATAAATATAACTAAACAGTGTAGAAACAGGTAAAGAAACGAAGAAATGTGGAAACGCAAACATACCTGCGTCCCAGGTAGCCCAGGTGGTCCTGCAGGGCCAATTATTCCTGGCGATCCCTGGGAAATATAGAAACCACTTACTGGATGTCTAAACTAAGACTGAATGCACATTATTTTTAACAACATCTGAGAGACAGAGAGGGAGGGAGAGAAATTGAGAGAGGGAGGGAGAGAAATTGAGAGAGAGAGAGGAGAAAAAGCGAAAAAGAAGAAGAGAGAAACAAAGTTTATTTATTTTCAGAGTCAAGAGTTGGGCACGCAGGCCCGTCTAACATTCTGCCCTTCTATCATTCTCTTTCATACATAATATCATTCACACATCATTCAAGGCTAACTGAAAACAGCAACAATACTTTATGAAGGCATGGGGAAAATGAAAAGTCAATACTACGCGACTCAGTAATATTAATGACTGGTGTGGCAATTGTTATTAGCTATGTGGAATCAGTTATCAGTTATCAGTTGGGGTATCGTCATTGCACTCCGGACATGTCCATGGGTGCTCAGATCCTCCCCCCAGCATATGCATCAGCGTCCGGTAGCACTTCAACACTCTTTTTCTCGTTTCAATTGACATCTTTTTATTGTTCAGTATGTTTTCCATCTTGCAAAAGGCTACCTTCGCCATGGCGATTCTTGTTCTAATCTCTGCAAGGCATCTCCCATCAGATGTTATGACTGTTCCGAGATAATTGTATTGATTCACTTGTTGAAGAATATTTCCATTTACTTGCATATTACATCGTGGTATTTCTTTCTTCCTAGTGACGACCATAATCTGTATCTTTTAACAATTTAATTCTAACCCCAGTTGTCACTGTATGCAACAACCGTATCTACTAATTGTTGCAGATCCTGCCCATTGTCTGCAATCAATATCAATGTCTGCAACCTGTGTATTCAGGAACTAATAACTTACGGACTGCCCTTTACTCCCCGGATCTCCTTGTCTTCCCCTCTCACCTGGTCCACCCTTAAGAAAGAAAAAAAAAATCCATAAATCGACTAACAGTAATGGTATCAACATGGGTACAAATAATATCACAGTCACAAATATAACTTAAATAAACACGGTTATTTATGGCAACTATGAATAAATGTGCCCTAAATATCGGTGGTCATGACATACCAGAGATTCGATATGCTGATGTTACAGTATTACTATCCAAAACACAGAATGGTATAGAAAACCTAGTAACCTCAACTCAATGGAATAGTGAATATCACAACTTATATCTTAACATAGGAAAAACAAAGATAATGCATACAGATAAAACTACTATGGAGAAAGAAATATATGTTAATGATGAAAAATTAGAGGTGGTGGAAAGTTTAGAATATCTTGGGTCATTGATTAACAACAATGGTGACACAATGAAAGAAGTTAAAAGATGAATAGCTATTGCTCTTCAAAGACTAAAACAACTGAATAAATTGTGGAGAGGGACAGATAGAACTACAAGAATCAGATTTTTAAGAGCATGCATCTTTCCCATTGCAACATACGCCTGTGAGACATGGACACTTACTAAACAAGCTGAACAGCGCATACATGCCTTTGAATATAAATGTTATAGACGAGTTCTAAGAATATCTTGGATAAAGAAAAGAACAAATGCATCCATACTTCAAGAGCTGAATATTGAAGACGATTGGCTAATAAATACGATAAAAGAAACAAAATTGAAATATTTTGGTCACTTGAACGTCACGAAAGTTTGGAGACAACAATAATGGAGGGGTATATGCCTGGGAAGAGAGGAAGAGGAATGCCAAAGATAAGATGGGTGCAGGATGTGGGGATGATCTCCAGATGGGTGTATCGGACGCAGGACATCTTGCTTATGATCGAGAGGTTTTCCGGAAGGTTGTTATAAGAGAGAGGTTCTGCAAAGGACATGCTACTAAATAAATGAATGAGTGAATGAATGAATGAATGAATGAATGAATGAATGAATGAATGAATGAAAAACTACACATTAAAAGCTAGCAAGCAAAATAAATTATGATGAAAATGACGATGAACATACAAACAATCATTCACAGCCAGGGACGCAGAAGTGTTTCCAAGGCACCAGTTATATACTGGCCAAGACCTATTGACGCGTCCTCGTCGAGCGTCCTGGGCAACAGGTCCCTTCGGGGTCCTGGCTAAAGTCAGTAGGATCGACGATTCCTCCGAAGTCGGAGAGTGTCTGCCTGTACGGCGAGGAACCACCAGCCTGCACATCAATAAGCCAGACATGGGACAAGAGATACTCATGCAAACCTCAGGTCCTGTATGACATCAGACTGATGTTGGACAACAGGATGCCTTCATTCGACATACAGGACTTCGCGTTGGAGCTCAAGCCAACGAACACAAGCAAGCAAGCAAGCAAGCAATTCACAGCCTCTTCATCAAATCCATTCAAGTACAGTATTGAAACGATTTTAGCCATAAATGGCCATACTGGTAAATACATGAGGCATTCTGAAGAGCAAGCTAACCAATGAACATGTCTATGTCTTCCTGGTGTTTTTATGAAGACAGTCAGTTCTATCCAGTCAATTGTGAAATCACCATTACAGTCTCAAATGTGTATTAACACAATTTCAAATTAAATTAAATGAAAATCTCATGTGCCAGTTTGTCAGTTTCTATGTAAAGGAATTTTGCTCATTAGCGAAGTTGATAGTGAAATCCGCTGATAATGTCATGGCATAGATGGACAAGGGTTTGATGCCAGAACTTGTCACCTGCTAAAGTGAGAGAAAGACTGATCACCTATTCTTCCCTGCACTCAGGTCTACAAAATATGATGGCGCAATCACGTCCCAGCCCCATAGCAGACAACTGCTTAGGTAAACAACTTTTAAAAGTAAACGAAGCCATTTCCCACCTATAATAAATCACTCATCCATACACGGGGGGGGGGGGGGGGGGGGGCCTGAGTGGTCTCGAGGTATGGTGTCCGCCTCGAGTGCTGGAAGTCCCGGGTTCCTGCCCCGGTGAGGGCCGGCATTTTTTCACAGGGACTTCTAGTAACAAAATTACCCCTGGTCTCTGGGTAGTGAGATCGAACGCCCCTGTGTATAAAAATCCCTTGGAAAAAATTTAGAGTTAAAAATCTACCCAAAGTATTTCAGGATCCTCGCTGGTGCTACGGAGTTAGTGCACTGAGCTAAGATTCCCCGGACTCAGGCTTGAGTTAGGAGTAGAACGGAGCACTTATGGGTTACACCCATGTGCCGTGATGTTGATCCGTCGACTAAACTAAACTAAACTAACACTTATGCAAACATAAACATGTTTCCCAAGTGTAATATATCATCATCTACATCCCCATGTGTCCTGCCAACTAGTGTAGGCGATCATGTCCCTCCACAGATCTAGGTCCCCGATGTTGTAATATATCATAAAGAAAAATATTCACACAGCTCTATCCATACATTAATTATTCGCATCAAAGACAATTCACATTTACTTCATAACTTTTGTTCCAGTCTTTTCGACAATCATTCAGTGCCTTGCCGGCTGGTGAGAGCAATCATGCTTCTTCACAGATTGTGATCTCAGCAGCATGGAACAATTCGTCTGTTGACACCCTTCCCTACCATGACACAAGGCTGTCAATAACTGTCTCTGTCTTCCTTTGTCTCTCTTTCCGCTAATCGTTTCGGTTGTCACATGTTCCAGGTTTTCTCTTCTCATAACGTGGCCAAAAACTAGGACTGCTTCTTTCTGATGCTTGTGATAAGTTGTCTTTGCGACCCAGCTTCCCTCAAAACGTCCAGGTTGCTCATCTTGCCTGTCCAATTAATTTTCAGCATGCTTCTATAAAACCACATCTCCAAGGCGTCTTGAGATTTTTTTCGTTTGTTTAATAACTGTCCAGGATTCTCAGCCTATGTTAAAATGTGTACTATTCCACGATAAATATGTTAAATAGGATAACCACACAAACTGCAAGTGCAAGAATATTTTCAGATGGTGCGTAATGGTGGAAATGACCATGTGTTCACATGCATCCACTGTGGACGAACATTTACAGCGCGAATTGGTCTGATCAGTCACATTCTCTACCGCCATGGGTTGTGGTTATGAAGCATTTGTTTTAATGCACAATGTAACAACTATCATCTGTCAAGACGGTCAGGTGCCAGTAACCAGTGCATATAGATGCAAATGTAGATGTTTTAACAGAACACAAGAGCACGCAATAATAGATATTTTACATGTAAACTCGAAATCAGCATGGTTGAATGGATAAGATCACTTGCTCTTAAACCTCCAGTGTGCTGATGCCAAGGTAGCGGGTTCAACCCCTACACCGATCAGTTGGACTAACGTGTCGACTTCTCGTCCTTGACTTTGGGAATGTAAATTACAAGTGCCTCAGAAGTCGAAGTGGGTTCATCTAATGGCGAGGGACATTGGTGACAAGGAAAGCTAATCCACATACAAACATCAGTCCAGTGCACTACAAGTAGTAGGACGTGTGTGGACTACATTTAAGTTCAAATCCAACGAACAAAACAAAAAACAAAAGAAACCAAATGAACATAATTTAAACATAAACAGAAACTTACAGGAGCCCCACTCTTGCCAGGCTTTCCAACTATTCCAGGGTCACCCCTGTCTCCCTGAAACAAGATGTTTAAGACAATATTAGTTTCATCCAGACATCCAACCTAATTTGTATACCCAGTTTTCTACTGATATAGAAAGACATAGGATAACCACACAAACAGCAAGAATTCACCCAGCCATCTAACATAATGTGTATACCCAGTTTTGTATTAATATAAAAAGAAATACAGAACGAAGAGACCAGCAAGCTTTATTTGAACACACGTTCAAAAGGTCACAAATTAGACATGAAATCCCATTTTACATTCGTACATCTATCATCTATTGTGCATGCTATATGTTTTTGGGGCATATCCTATTTACAGGACATCGCTGTCAACACCAGCATTTTACTGTTGTTGTTGATGTCTTGACAAGTTTACGTTTAGTAGTTTGCCATTGCTTTCTGAACGACTGGCTCCCATACCATAACGTTAAAACCCAGCGCGACACGGTCTGCTGCCAAATCGGTTGCAGCTGTGTTTCGAGCGCAGGTAAGTGGAATTACGAACCACGTCCGTAACGCCTTTACCACGGAGACAGCATGTTATATTTACATAATAAAACAAACATTGTCAAACGACTGCTGTGAAGATAAACAATGCACATTATCATGTTATGAGACAGGCAGGCAGACAGACATACACAGACACTCATACATGCATCAACACATACATAGATACACACATTCATACATCATTTACAAAAACTCTCACAGTTATTCACAGATGTCAAGATTAGCATGTTATTACATCAAAGAAACAAGGTTAATGAAGGGAAAAACGTGTGTTTATTGCTATACTAAATATATCAAGCTGTCTGTATTCCTTTATCAGTTATATAATTCTCTTTTACTTCGCAACATGAAAAGATCCACAGTACACAAAGATCGTGACTGTCCTTTGTAATATCCCATTACTATCATAAAACAGATCTTTCTTAACATCCTAACGATTAAGAACAAGCTTGTTCCTTGTGTTATGAACTGCAGGCCACTGTAATTTGTCTGTAAAGTGTATTCCATTTATTTTATTTTCCGCTAACAGAACACATTCTGGCAAAGTTTGTTTTGGATAATTTTACTATTTTAACGATTTAACCGGCTCTGTGGCAAAAGGGTTACGGGGGAATTTGTAATCCCGCATACCACGTTCGAAACACAGTTGCGGGTGATCTGGCAGCAGACCACATTGCGTTGGTTTTCAAACAATGGTATGAGTGATGGTCGTTCAGAAAGCAATGACAAATTACTGAGCGTAAACTTGCCAAGAAATTACAAACAGACAAAATTCTGAGGTTGACTGTGACGTCCTGTAAAGGGTATGCTACTAGCTTTTAACTTAAAGGACACAGAGGTTTCTTAAGTTTGGTTCCAGAAATATCTCTTTCCTCATGCAGTGTTAGCATTCCGAAGACATTTCTCCAGAAATTTCCGTTTCCTTAAATCACCATACAATGTTACTATTCCCAAGACATTTCCCCAGAAATGTCCCATTCCTTAAATCACCATACAGTGTTAGTATTCCCAAGACCTGGTACCCATGCTAGGTTGGGTCGAACTGAGGAATCTATTTTAAAACTCCACCTCAATGCGAATTCGAACAAATGACCATCATAGAAGGTATGCTCTTCAGATTACGGACAGGCCACAACAGGCTGCAATTCTACTCGTTCAATAAACTAAAGAAAGGAGACACTGATGCATGTAACAGTGGCACTGGTAAAATGACAGCTAAACATTGTTGCAGAGTGTCCAACATATGCAGGACAGAAATAGCTATTTTGGCCAACACCCGCTCCATTAGAGGACAAACTATAGAGACATCAGTCTTGTACTATATCCCCAATCTGCTATGATTAGACTGAAAGGGGTCTCTACTTCTTCATTCACCTTCTAAGTCAGCCTGAGACGGGCCTGCGTGCCCGATTTGTTACTCTTTGAAAATAAAGGCCGTTCGTTCGTTCGTTCTTTCACCAAGATTAAGTTGACTGGATAACTCACATCTCAGAACATTTCTAGGTACTCACTTTATGGGACTGCGTCGATGGGGCATTTGAAACATGTAAAAGCCTCATCCACGCAACTGATCCGAGGTGCGAATGCGGTAGTCATTTAGCTTCTACAGGTCCATAGTGCTAGCATATTTATGTGTATTTTTGAAACATCTGTATTTGTTTGACCTCCCCTATTTTCGCTTTCCATCTTTATATAAAACACATATTTCAAACGCTTTAAGTTTAATTGAAACTGTCTATTTCCCATCCTTGTCTCATTTAAATGTCAACCCTCTAACCCTCTGCACTTCACTTACCTTTACGCCAGGGAACCCTCTGTTTCCTGGATCTCCTTTGGCACCCTAAGTGACAATACAAGAATAATAAAGGATATCAAAATATGGAGTATTTAAGATGGAACAAATAGAAAGTCTAAGTTATATAGTCTTGGGTTACTCTTGTCTGGTTCGCAAGGATGAAACAATGAAAGTATCTAAAGATGAAACAATTAGTTTCAAAATAAATCAAGTCATTAAGCATTTTAATTTGCTCTAAACGAAAAAGCCCACTGTGTTAGCCCACGACCAAGAGTTGCTATTGTTAACACATTTGCTACTAAGTTGTCTTCTGTTGGCATCTGTTTGCCATTTCTTAAGTCAGCAGTAGAGCGTGTGACTATAGGAGATTATGTAGTAACTTTCAACTGACATCGTACGACAAAGTATGGCATCGTATGACAAAATACGGAGCACTTGAGTCATTCAACAGTGATGTCACATCATTCGATATATGCGCATATCTGCTCGTCTTCCTAATATCATAACACATAGTATGGGTATGTACAGTTTCAGTGGACAGTTGGTAATGCACATATCAGCTTCTTCTTCTACCATAAACTTTCCTGCTAGTGCTGAACTGGATTCTTAATTTCATCAACCAAAGCCTTATTTATTCACCAATTTCTGTTTCCGTGTGCAGCGTTGAACATTTACAGATAGTATGACGTCTTGCTTGCTAACCCTCAATGGTGCCCTAAAGGTGCTCTGTAGGCCAGCCAATCAGCCCTTTAGTTTCCTCATACACCAGCACGGCTTGGCCAGTAAAGTTGGTTGCACATCCTTTGGGGACGTCGCAGTCAACTCCAGAATTGTTTGACTGTTTGTGATTTCTTGGCAAGTTTACGTTCAGTTGTTTTGCAATTGCTTCTGAACGACAAGCACACATACCACTGTACAAAAGCCAACGCAATGCGGTCTACTGTCAAATCACCTGCAGCTGTGTTTCGAACGCGGTTTATGGGATTACGAATTGCGCCCGTAACCCTGTCTCCACATAGCCGGCTTACAGGTAAGTAAAGCAACTCTTGTAGAGGTGATTGCGTGTTATTTACCTTCTGATCCAAACATTTATCATTTTAATCATAAGTTTGTAAGTAATAAATGCCTCATGCAAAGATAGTCAAATAAAGGCAGCTTGGAGCAACCAAGGAACATATGATGAGCTGTTTGATGCAGGATAAGTTAAGTAACCACAACATACAAGTGACTTACTTGTACAACAGTGGCAACTAGACGAATCAATACTGAATCATAATAAACAAGGAACATATAGATAAGGCATCACTTTCTACAGTATTACCTTTATCTGTGTCTTAGTTTCGTGAGCAGAAAGCAGCGACGTTCGTGTTAATATTGACATTATGCTACTTGTTATGCTTGTGGCATTGCATGTTTTTGTTTATGAAGTGTTCAGTTGAATTGAATTGAGCTGAGTTGAGTTGAATTGAGTTTGAGTTGAGTTGAGTTGAGTTGAGTTGAGGTAAGTCAAGAGCCGACATCACAGCACTCGGAACATTCCCATTCGTGCCCCGTCCTTACCTTCAACAGCCAGCGAAGAGTCCCAATACTAACAGTACCAGTAACAGTCTGACAATGTATCCGCCTGCATTTTCTCAGAGCCCTGAATGTCGTCCAGATCCTCTGGTCACTCCCTGCAGCACAATTCCCTCAAGCCGTGATGATCCATTTATTCTTCTGCACTATACACAAGACCCCAGAGGTCCCCGACTACGTGTGCCTTACCATGAATCAATACCCCACTGAGCGGTGAGGACACAGTCAATCCTCCGCCTGTTGTTTAGTGTAATGTGGTGGCCAAATTGTGATATAACAGTAGAAGGGAAGAAGATGCTTAACCTAGCTGATAAATGTAAATACCTATGAGAAATCAGATATCAGATGTGTGACAAACTGCACTATTTTTTATATATATATATATATATATATATTTATATACTGCACTAGAGCAGAATTTGTCAAGCACAAGCTGCATTTAAGAAAATGAAAATTATCTTATACAATAAGTTCTTATCATTGAATGTCAGAAACAGAGTACTGAACAGTTATATAGTCAATGGTAATGAATCAAGTAACGTGAATGATAAATTAGGAAAAGATTGGAAGCAACAGAGATTGTGGGTCTGTCTGTCTGTCTGTCTGTCTGTCTGTCTGTCTGTCTGTCTGTCTGTCTGTCTGTCTGTCTGTCTGTCTGCCTGTCTGCCTGCCTGCCTGCCTGTCTGTCTGTCTGTCTGTCTGTCTGTCTGCCTGTCTGTCTGTCTGTCTGTCAGACAGGCTAGCTGGCAAGCAGTTTGGCTGGCTGTATGTCCATCTATATTGCAGTTTTCTGATGCAAGTTGGCAGTATATGAGAGTGTATTAAGACTCCCAAATAACTCTGTATGGACGTTGGCATCTGTGAACCAATGTTCAGTTACTGTACTGATATTATCGATGCTGGAGATTATTATTACCTTAGGACCTGTAGCACCTGGCAAGCCTGGAGGTCCCTGAAATGAAATGATAATAAAATTGGAGAAGTTAATGTCTGCTTTTGGTCATCTAGTCTATTTTCTAAACATATATAATATGTATGTATTGTACATTTAAGTGCTACTGTAAAATTAGGAAAATATACTGGCCCAAAATAAAGAGATTCAATAGATATCATTGAAGAAATAAACAAATAAAGAAAATTGCTCAAGGCAATTCAGAATTGAATCATAAATTAATCCGACAGATCTAGGTTCTTATTGTCTTTTAAAGATATTCCTCTATACCATCATCTTAGAAAATCCAGATAATTTCTCTCTATCTGCCTGTCTTTTCCACAAATGATCGCTCCATTCATCATGATGTTCTATGTGCCTCCCTTTCTTATTACGAAAACACTGTATGGCAATTAACCTTAAAGACAATGAAGAAGTACTAAAGAGAGTTCTAGAAGGCAAGATCACTGGCAAGCAAGGTCAGCCAAGAAACAATGTTCCTGTTCGGGCATGGAGAGACAGATGAGTGAAGCCATACATAAGACAGACATCATCGTCATCGTAGACGAGACATGATTGGAGACATTCAGAACTAATCAAAGGGTTGTGATGTCCGTTACTATACTGGACACGCATTACGGTCGCCGGTGTTTGTTATTTGACCTGGTTATTTATGCTGGTTTAATATAACATTCTGAGACCTACGGTGCCATTTTCATGGTTAGATGCGAATTTTGTCCATGTTCCATTGTTGTGGGTTCATGTGGACGATAGACCTAGTTGATGAAAAGATTTCTTATAACGGGTGCCTAGTTTGTCATGCGTCGAAGTACACACTTGAATCCCGGTCATTAAATATAACTTTGATTTTTATGTTGTCTATTGCGTCATACTGCCAAACAATACGTGTGCATTTAAATATGAAAACTCATTGGATAGCCAAAGTAAGCAATCTAAGAGACCAAGATACAAATACAACTCATCAAATACATCAGAAAGAGGCAGTCGTTATTTTTAGCCCCATTATGAGAGGAGAGGAACTAAGCATGTTGAGACAACTGGACCGATCTGTGGAAAAAGAGATAGAGGAAGACAGTGAGCAAAAATTCGTAACCGTCTATTGTCATGGCACGGAAAGCTGTCGGCAGCTGAATGATTTCATGCTGTTAGAAATCGCAATACATAGAGAATAATTATTTCCCACACCAGTCCAAAGGCATATTGATCATCATCATCATCATCATCATCATCATCATCATCATCATCATCACCATCACCACCATCATCATCATCATCATCATCATCATCATCATCATCATCATCATCATCATTGCATAACAGCCAGAAATGTAAAACAAACACGCACAAAGGAATATCCAGATAGCAAAGCAAAAACAATATTAAAGAACAAAGAAAAGAAAAGTATATACAAACAAAACTTACAGGAACAGTTATGTCTATTCGATTATCTTCAATGGCTCTACCTGGTACACCCTGCCAAGTGAATAAAAATAAACCATGCTATTCACGTAATGATATTCTCTTCAGGAATCCCTAAATTTATATCTAATAATGTGCAACCCTTAATAATAGCAGTTTTCACCTCACACTGCTACAAACGTTCATTGCACTCTGAAACAATCTTCTATATCTTACGGAAATTCATGTTGGGCTAACAACAAAACGCTTTCATTTTCACAAGTGTTCTTTTCTTGAGAATATATCAGCATATAGACATTATATAATTAATACTTCATTTAAAAACAGAAAAAGTAACAGGATGATCATCTTCAAAGGAACAACTTAGCTCAGTAAAGCTATCATTTGATGAAATTAGTTTCATCAAAAACAATATTATGTCACATCATCTTGTCTCGGAATGGTGAAGGAATGCTTCGGGAAGAGTGGCAGGCTTACTTACATTCAACAATATAAAATGGAGAGCATCTATTGGACTTTCCCACAGGACATGCTGGTGTGGTGCGATTCGAGTGGGCGAACAGATTTGCACTCCATTATGGGGTATTGGTGCATGTGGGTTTTTTTTTCTGTACAAAGACCAATTACTGAACATTTGTGGTTTATCAGTAATTATTTTAGCGTTTCCCCTATTTCTGATTATGTTGGTAGAAGCTCCATAGTGGAGCAAGCATGATACAAGGATTTCAATCATCAGAATGAGTCCCCCTTCACTGAATAGTTACATTCAGGCTGCCTGATCTGTGAAACAGGTTTGAGTATGTGAGGCTGGTGCAGAGACATGTCTCCCTGCCTGGTACAATATACTATTTTCACAGAGACATGTCTCCCTGCCTGGTACAATATACTGTTTTTGTGAGGTTGGTGCATAGACATGTCTCCCTGCCTGGTACAATATACTATTTTCACAGAGACATGTCTCCCTGCCTGGTACAATATACTGTTTATGTGAGGTTGGTGCATAGACATGTCTCCCTGCCTGGTACAATATACTATTTTCACAGAGACATGTCTCCCTGCCTGGTGCAATATACTATTTTCACAGAGACATGTCTCCCGCCTAGTTTAGTTTAGTTTAGTTTAGTTCAGATTTTACAATATACTATTTTCACAGACACATGTCTCCCTGACCTGTACAATATACCAATTTCTGTGAGGCTGGTGCAGAGACATGTCTACCTGCCTGGTACAATATACTATTTTCACAGAGACATGTCTCATTGCCTGGAACAATATACTATTTTCGGTGAGGTTGGTGCAGAGACATGTCTCCCTGCCTGGTATAATATACTATTTTCTGTAGGCTGGTGCAGAGACATGTCTCCCTGCCTGGTACAATATACTATTTTCACAGAGACATGTCTCCATGCCTGGCACAATATACTATTTTCACAGAGACATGTCTCCCGGCCTGGTACAATATACTATTTTTTGTGAGATTGGTGCAGAGACACGTCTCTATGTCTGGTACAATATACTATGTTCACGTTGACTGTGTTGCAGCCCTCTTCTTGCCATCTCCAGGTTCAGAAACCACCAGGATATGGAAGGCTGTACTGTCATTGCACGTCTACACATGGGCATGGTGACCCTCAGAAACCACCAGGATATGGAAGGCTGTACTGTCATTGCACGTCTACACATGGGCATGGTGACCCTCAGAAACCACCAGGATATGGAAGGCTGTACTGTCATTGCACGTCTACACACAGGCATGATGACCCTCAGAAACCACCAGGATATGGAAGGCTGTACTGTCATTGCACGTCTACACACAGGCATGATGACCCTCAGAAACCACCAGGATATGGAAGGCTGTACTGTCATTGCACATCTACACATGGGCATGGTGACCCTCAGAAACCACCAGGATATGGAAGGCTGTACTGTCATTGCACGTCTACACACAGGCATGATGACCCTCAGAAACCACCAGGATATGGAAGGCTGTACTGTCATTGCACGTCTACACACAGGCATGATGACCCTCAGAAACCACCAGGATATGGAAGGCTGTACTGTCATTGCACGTCTACACACAGGCATGATGACCCTCAGAAACCACCAGGATATGGAAGGCTGTACTGTCATTGCACATCTACACACAGGCATGGTGACCCTCAGAAACCACCAGGATATGGAAGGCTGTACTGTCATTGCACGTCTACACACAGGCATGATGACCCTCAGAAACCACCAGGATATGGAAGGCTGTACTGTCATTGCACGTCTACACACAGGCATGATGACCCTCAGAAACCACCAGGATATGGAAGGCTGTACTGTCATTGCACGTCTACACACAGGCATGATGACCCTCAGAAACCACCAGGATATGGAAGGCTGTACTGTCATTGCACATCTACACATGGGCATGGTGACCCTCAGAAACCACCAGGATATGGAAGGCTGTACTGTCATTGCACATCTACACATGGGCATGGTGACCCTCAGAAGGTTATTAGACTAGCGCTGGTGACGCCATGTTTTAGTCAGATATGACTGAGCTACCGTAATGACAGCAGACTGTTCTACCTGCTTTCTGTTAGCGCCGCATGTTGGGCGGCGCTTACCAAACCCGACACCCCACATTGTGCCAACGGCTTGGGACAGAGGAGTGCAATTGGGAGGGTACAAGCCTTATCCTAGTGCGAGGAAATGCAACCTAAAGACACAATGTCATGGCAGGGCAGACCAGGCCCTAAGCCCTGGTTGGCAACTAGTCTAGGATCGAAGCTCTCACAGACAGACATTTAGAGCATTGCTTTGTTGATCTAGCAGTTTATGCTTCTTATCTTGTTCCAGATGTATTGGTGTTACATTTCCTTTGAAATAAACTCGAAGGCAAAGTGAGGGATCATGCTGCATGGGCAACACATGGTCTCTACAATACAGCCCAGACTTTCTGCTATGGAGAGGTATAACTCCATCCCTGGTCCTCACCATGGGTTGTTGTTATTATGCCTTTTTTGAAGCACAGTGTAACAAACTATCGTCTGTTAAGGTAACAAGCTGCCAGTAGTATTTGGCAGCTGCCCTCGGAGAATGTCTTTGGAATACTACACCAAGATTCACATGAAGCTCTTGAGGCTCAAAAAATTCAATGCTGGATTCAAGAAGTTCCTTCATATTAAATAACTACAAAAGTACGTTGAAATATTATAATTTAAAAGTTATTGAATGCTGATATGGTTGTGGCATTATCAACATTATAATAATAATGAACTATCACTGCATGGCACTTTGGCAAAATGGAGAGCCCAAGAACTGATTAATAAGTTCAACAACAGAGAGCATCATAATGTATGAGTGACACTGAATCTTTAATATAACAGAATAATAATGTTTATGTTTGTTCGGTACGTTATTATTACTTACTCTAACAGTATAACACATGTTATCTCTGTCTTTATATAAACTTCTCAACCTTTTCAAAGGGATTTAAGTTGCGATACAGATATTATGAGTCCATCATGGCTTACATCCCTTAATCATAAGCTGATAAGTGTATTAAATTTCAGAGGGAATCATGTATGTAGACCACATAACTCGTGACTAATTACACATGTTGTCACACGATATAACAAATCTCTAATTACTGCTGTGACTAATTACAAATATGATTCTCGTGACTAATTACAAATGTTGTCACACGACATAACAAATCTCTAATTAACGCTGCGACTAATTACAAATATGATTACACGACATGACTAATCTCTACTTACTGTGTGACTAATTACAAATATGATTACACGACATGACTAATCTCTACTTACTGTGTGATTAATTACAAATGTGATTACACGGCATGACTAATCTCTACTTACTGCAGTGACTAATTACAAATAAGATTCTCGTGACTAATTACAAATGTTGTCACACGACATAACAAATCTCTAATTACTGCTATGACTAATTACAAATATGATTGCACGACATGACTAATCTCTACTTACTGTGTGACTAATTACAAATATGATTACATGACATGACTAATCTCTACTTGCTGCTGTGACTAATTACAAATATTAATAAACGACATGACTAATACCTACTTACTGTGTGACTAATTACAAATGTTGTCACACGACATAACAAATCTCTAATTACTGCTGTGACTAATTACACATATGTTACAAGACATGGCCAGTCTCTATTTTGTGCTGTAACTAATTACAAATATGGTTATGCGACATGACTAATCTCTTCTTACTGTGTGACTAATTACAAATATGATTACACGAGATGACTAATCTCCACTTACTGTGTGACTAATTACAAATATGATTACTCGACATGACTAATCTCTACTTACTGTGTGACTAATTACAACTATGATTACTCGACATGACTTATCTCTACTTACTGCTGGACCTGGCGGACCAATGGGCCCAGGTGGACCTTGTGGTCCTGTTCGTCCTTCTGTACCCTGGAGATTGTGAATTATTAAGTGAAAGCTCATTTATACATGTGTTCTTATTTTCACATGTATATGTTTGCTCAATGCAAGTATGAGATTACATGTATGTCTGTAATTAAGTGGATCATTTAACAAAGAAAATACAAGCATATTCATCATCTTCAAAGAAACATCCTAAGATTCATCAATTCAAAGAAACATCTTAAGATTCCTCAATTCAAAGAAACATCCTAACATTCATCATGATCAAAGAAACACTATAACACTCATCATGATCAAAGAAACATCCTAACACTCATCACGGTGCCACCCCTTCCCCCCCCCCCCCCCCCCCCAAAAAAAAAAAACAACATCTTAACACTCAGCATGATCAAAGAAACCCCCTAAGATTCATCATCTTCAAAGAAACAACCTAACATTAATTAATTCAAAGAAACAACCTAAGATACATCATCTCCATAGAAATATCCTAAGATTCATCAATTCAAAGAAGCATTCTAACACAATAATAACACAATTAAACTAATTATGTCTAATTTGACTAAAACAGTAAAATGTTATTTATTTATTAAAATGATTATGATATCAAGTTTGCAATGGCGGGCGAAGAATCTCTTTGTAGAGACAATATATACAGTTAATCATTCAGTAAGATACTGCAAAATAAAAATTGAAAAAAAAACAAAACAAAAAAGACAATGGCCTTTTTTCTATAAATGCCTAGAAAACTTTAGCAGTTAAATAAATTATGGAGACAGACTGTCATGGGAACACATTTCTGCAATGGATGATGATAGTGTTTAAATTTAATTTTACTTTTTATTTTCACTCATTTTGAACTCAAGTGTAGTCCACACACGTGCATCTATTTCACTGGACTGATTCTTGCGTGTGGATTAACTTTTCTTGTTACCTGTGTCAGGCGAATCCACTCCGACTTCAGAGGTACTTGTAATTTACGTCCCGAATTCAAGGAAGAGAAGCCAATATTTTAGTCCAACTGTCCGGCTAGGGATTGAACCCGATACCTCGGCATCAGCAAACCGGAAGTTTAAGTGCCAGGGTTCTTATCTATTCGGCAATGTTGACCTCTATGTTGGGGTTAATTGCCACATACTGCAAAGGACATGCAACATCTGATGACTACATTGCACTATTTCGTCAAGCCTGTGACTTAATGATCTGACTTTCACAAGCGTTCTTGCAGGGTAGCTTTCCCTAAGCCTACGACTGCACCCAGTCTCCCTATAAGGCAGGGGATTTGTTGCTCAGCTTTTCTGTTCCCACCCGTTCAAATAGCCAACATGAGAGGCATTACCTGTAGCTATGATACCATCAGTACAGCATCATGTAAGACAAACTATATGTAGGGTCAACAAGCTCAAGTTGACTGCTGCAAATTTTACTGTATTCAGGTTGACGTCTGGCGGTGTATGAAGAAGGGGAAACCAAATACAGCATTCCAATTCGTAAAATAATATCAAGCAACGCATAACTAATTCTGAACACTTAAACATACCCGAATGCCTCTGGGACCGGGTAGCCCTGAACTTCCTTTGTCTCCTTTCTCGCCCTAATGAACACAGAAGAACTCAGTTATTTCAACAAACTAGATGCAAACAAGAGATTACATAATTCTTTTTCTGCTGCGATCAAACTTTGTTATGCATTTATTCTGGCATGGATCATAGGCAGGAGGTTTCGCTTGAGATCTTCGCTGGTCCCCCAGAGATTTTCCTGAAGAGTCGCTTCAGTCGGCCAGATTTTCTTTCCCAGTTCGGCGAAGTCAGGGCAATCCAGAAGGATATGCTGTGTGGTTGGCTTGAGTGTTCCACATTTGCAGGAGGCAGAGTCAGTGAACCAGATTTGTTATATGGCAATGAATCTTGGAATGTAAATGAACAAATTAGGAAGAACTTAGAAGCAACAGAGATTTGGTTCTTGAGACGAATGTTGCGAATTCCTTGGACTGCCAGAGTAACTAACAACGATTGCCTGAAAGAGGCTAATGAAACTAGAACATTGCATACAATGATAAGAAAAAGACAAACAGCTTTCTTTGGTCATGTGATGAGAAAGAGACATTGGAGAACATCGTAACAACTGGAAAGATCGAGGGGAAGAGAGGCAGAGGCAGACAAAGAGAAATTATGCTGGATGGATTGAGACGGTGGCATGGAGACATATCATCAGCAGAGTTGATCCAGAACACCAAGGACAGAGATATATGAGATCAATGAACGCCTATGTCAGCTGGCAGAGCACTTGATGATGATGAGAGTCAGTGAGACCCACTAAGTTACATAATTTATTGTCTAGCAGTGGTAGCACGGTGACTAGCATACTTGCCTGCCAGCCAGGTACGTATGTGTTCAAATAACCATTGTGGCAGAATTGTAAACCTGACATGTTCCCCCAGCTAGACTAATGCCTCTTACTGGCACATGAATGTGTCTGCAGCCGTTGTGTTTATTGGGAGAGCAACATAACCCGAAGTACATGGCAAATGAGTGTGTCTGAAATCGATGTATTTATTATACTCTACCCTATCACACTCTTGCATACATAATTAATGTATTTATTATACCCTACCCTAGCACACCCATACATACATAATCAATGTATTTATTATACCCTACCCAAGCACACTCATACATACATAATCAATGTATTTATTATACCCTACCCTAACACATCCGTGCATACATAGTCAATGTATTTATTATACCCTGCCCTAGCACACCCATACATACATAATCAATGTATTTATCATTCCCTACCCTAACACATCCGTGCATACATAGTCAATGTATTTATTATACCCTGCCCTAGCACACCCATACATACATAATCAATGTATTTATTATACCCTACCCAAGCACACTCATACATACATAATCAATGTATTTATCATTCCCTACCCTAGCACACCCATACATACATAATTAATGTATTTATTATACCCTGCCCTAGCACACCCATACATACATAATCAATGTATTTATTATACTCTGCCCTATCACACTCTTGCATACATAATTAATGTATTTATTATACCCTACCCAAGCACACTCATACATACATAATTAATGTATTTATTATACCCTACCCAAGCACACTCATACATACATAATCAATGTATTTATTATACCCTATCCAAGCACACTCATACATACATAATCAATGTATTTATTATACCCTACCCAAGCACACTCATACATACATAATCAATGTATTTATTATACTCTACCCTATCACACTCTTGCATACATAATTAATGTATTTATTATACCCTACCCAAGCACACTCATACATACATAATTAATGTATTTATTATACCCTACCCAAGCACACTCATACATACATAATCAATGTATTTATTATACCCTACCCAAGCACACTCATACATACATAATCAATGTATTTATTATACCCTACCCTAGCACACCCATACATACATAATCAATGTATTTATTATACCCTACCCTAACACATCCGTGCATACATAGTCAATGTATTTATTATACCCTACCCTAGCACACCCATACATACATAATCAATGTATTTATCATTCCCTACCCTAACACATCCGTGCATACATAGTCAATGTATTTATTATACCCTGCCCTAGCACACCCATACATACATAATCAATGTATTTATTATACTCTACCCTAGCACACCCATACATACATAATCAATGTATTTATCATTCCCTACCCTAGCACACCCATACATACATAATCAATGTATTTATCATTCCCTACCCTAACACATCCGTGCATACATAGTCAATGTATTTATTATACCCTGCCCTAGCACACCCATACATACATAATCAATGTATTTATTATACCCTACCCTAGCACACTCATACATACATAATCAATGTATTTATTATACCCTATCCAAGCACACTCATACATACATAATCAATGTATTTATTATACCCTATCCAAGCACACTCATACATACATAATCAATGTATTTATTATACCCTACCCAAGCACACTCATACATACATAATCAATGTATTTATTATACCCTACCCTAACACATCCGTGCATACATAGTCAATGTATTTATTATACCCTACCCAAGCACACCCATACATACATAATCAATGTATTTATTATACCCTATCCAAGCACACTCATACATACATAATCAATGTATTTATTATACCCTACCCAAGCACACCCATACATACATAGTCAATGTATTTATTATACCCTATCCAAGCACACTCATACATACATAATCAATGTATTTATTATACCCTATCCAAGCACACTCATACATACATAATCAATGTATTTATTATACCCTACCCAAGCACACTCATACATACATAATCAATGTATTTATTATACCCTACGCTAGCACACTCATACATACATAATCAATGTATTTATTATACCCTACCCAAGCACACCCATACATACATAATCAATGTATTTATTATACCCTATCCAAGCACACTCATACATACATAATCAATGTATTTATTATACCCTACCCTAGCACACCCATACATACATAATCAATGTATTTATTATACCCTATCCAAGCACACTCATACATACATAATCAATGTATTTATTATACCCTACCCTAGCA
This sequence comes from Cepaea nemoralis, assembly GCA_014155875.1. Taxonomy (NCBI): domain Eukaryota; kingdom Metazoa; phylum Mollusca; class Gastropoda; order Stylommatophora; family Helicidae; genus Cepaea; species Cepaea nemoralis. Next base: position 147,075 of record JACEFZ010015132.1, read on the forward strand.
CACTCATACATACATAATCAATGTATTTATTATACCCTACCCTAGCACACTCATACATACATAATCAATGTATTTATTATACCCTACGCTAGCACACTCATACATACATAATCAATGTATTTATTATACCCTACCCTAGCACACTCATACATACATAATCAATGTATTTATTATACCCTACCCTAGCACACTCATACATACATAATCAATGCATTTATTATACCCTACCCTAGCACACTCATACATACATAATCAATGTATTTATTATACCCTACCCTAGCACACTCTTGCATACATAATCAGTGTATTTATTATTCCCTACCCTAGCACACTCATACATACATAATCATAACCATATAACCCGTGCATACATAATCAATGTATAGGGTGTATTATTAATGACTCTGGGGTTTTGAAAATATTGCAGTTCCAAGTTTTGTATTTACCGTTCATGCTGCATGAACTCCACAAACTGTAAATAGAAAACTTTAAACGTTAATATTTTCAAAAACCCCACAGTCAATAAAAATACACCCTGTATTTATTATACCCTACCCTAGCACACTCGTGCATACATAATCAATGTATTTATCTTGTTCTTCATTCCTCCAAGGGAAATGCTTTACACTTATTTATGCACCTCAAAGGTTTGTGTCCGACTTTGGCATGCATTTGTTTAAGGTTTACTTCCTCTACACAGATTCCATTCAAGGTAACGGGGTCTGTCTATCTATGTGGTATAGTCTATCTATGTACTGGTTCCTAACAATTTTGTCAGAGCATCAGCCTTAAGGCCTGCTCTTTGCAATTTCCAACTGCCATGGAATTTTTAATGTCTGCAGGCTACACAAGGAACCTCATGTTTTTCGCCATTATTCGAGGGGTCTAAGTAACTGATCATTATATACGTATGATTGTTGAAAACAAAAACGTTTAACCCTGTTCTGGAGACAAACCTTGCATCTTATGAGTCTGTGATCTCTGTCACTGCTCCCCAATAATAGTCTGATAGTTCTCTTTTGAATACTGCACCAACACTAATAGTCCAACAGTTATTCTAATAATGTAACATCCACACTAATGGTATGATAGTTCATCTAACAGTACAGACTAAACACTAATAGCCCAATAGTTCTCTTAGAAATACAACATGAATAATAACAGTTCAATAGTTCTCTTACATTCACTATTTGAAGTAAGAGTCCATACAAACAGCATTACCTGTGACCCCGGTTCTCCTGATGTTCCTTTTGGTCCCTGTACACCTGTAGGGCCCTAGTTGATTGAATACAGAATTATGTAGAAATTAACACATAACTTCATTGTTGAGAAATATTTTAACATTTCGGCTATTCACCCCCACCCCCTCCTCGCATGTCCCTCTCTAGGTCTCTCTCTCTCTCTCTCTCTCTCTCTCTCTCTCTCTCTCTCTCTCTCTCTCTGTCTCTGTCTTTCTATCTCTCTCTGTGTCTCTCTCTGTCTCTCTCTGTCTCTCTCTGTCTCTCTCTCTGTCTTATTCTCTCTGTCTGTCTCTCTCTCTGTCTCTCTCTGTCTCTCTCTCTGTCTCTCTCTCTGTCTCTCTCTCTCCCTCTCTCTCTCACTGTCTTTCTATCTCTATCTCTCTCACACACACTCCCACATTCCCTCCCTTGCTCTATCGCTCACTCACTCAATCACTCTCACCCAATCTCTCAAACTCACTCACTCACTCACTCACTCACTCACTCACTCACTCACTCACTCACTCACTCACTCGCTCGCTCGCTCGCTCACTCTTTCACTCACTCACTCTCTTGTTCTTCTCTCTCTCTCTCTCTCTCTCTCTCTCTCTCTCTCTCGCTCTCACTCACTATCTTACTCGCATTCAGGCGCATGCACACTTTACCTTACAGGCACACGCTTATGCTTACATGCATCGACACATGACAGCACACACTCACTCACTTGCTCGCTAACTCACTCACTCACTTACTCTCACTCTCTCAATCTCTCAATCTTACTCACTCACTCACTCACTCATTCACTCACCCACTCACTCCCTCACACACTCACTCACTCACTCACTCACTCACTAACACTAAATCATTCCCCCCCCTCTCTCTCTCTCTCTCTCTCTCTCTCTCTCTCGTTTGCTCACTCACTCACTCACTCGCTCACTCATTCACTCACTCACTTACTCTCACTCTCTCAATCTCTCTCATTCACACACTCACAAAGTCTGTAGCAGTAGTCCAAGTGAAGTGAGCACATTTCACAATCTCGTCATACTGTGTTCAGTGGTGATCGATTTGGGATATCCCCCAGCGATTTTCACAATAGTTGAGCACTGGCCCTTCAGAAAGCAATGGAAAACTACTGGACATAAAATTGCCTTGAAAATCACAAACGGCCCATACATGCCGGGGTTCATTGCAATGCCCTGTAAAGGACAATTGCAATAAAAGAGAACCTCCACCATAAACCAAACCACATATATTCCTACACAAGTATGTTTCACTGATTGAGTGTCCAGGAATGATTTATCGCATTAAGCGACTTTCCGTATCTGTCAATGGCATACATACAGTTGTTTTCTCTATAAACTCTCTGTAATGTGATATATAAAACAACATATCAGCCACCATATTAACAACTTTTAAGTCATAACTGTGACAAACGTCCACTCCCCATTTTCCGCCATCCAATTTTGTTAGGTCCAAGCCTGCTTTTTATTTGGTACTGAATATGTTAATAATCTATAGATACCATCTATTTTTTCTTTCTTCTGTTGCCCTTAATCCGTCTTTGGGATATAAATCTCAGCCAACTAATATCATGCGGATCTAACTGTTGCTTCTCCTGCAGCATCCTCCATGACCTGCCACATAATTTGCCTGTCTCTAATTCTCTTCAATATGGGTTTTTATGTCTCCGTTAATTTCATTTTCCCTGTGCGTTACAAAGCAAGGACTTTCTATTTATACTATGATCAGGTTTTCCTCAGTGCGAGTCCTATTTAGCACCAACGCCTTTCCCCTACCTCATGATTCACGGGAATAATTCTAGTCCCCTTCCTAACCTCCACACTAGTGATTCTGTCATATCATTGTGTCCTTCCATTCCACACGAGAACCAATAAATGCGCGGTTTTAGTTTATTCTTAATTGTTTTACTCATTCTCCATGCTTCTAATCTGCAGATCAGTAATAATTTAACATTAAAGTTAAATATTCTAAACTATAATTGAATAATTTCCAAATTCATGATTTAAGTATCACATTAATACATCTGAAATGGACAAATAATCCTTTTCAAATTAATTTCCGAAATGTGGCACAGGATTATTAATCTCATACCAAGATGGACCCTAATTATAACTTCTCTTCTGAGGCTGAACAGGGTAGAGCTAACGGAAAAATAACGCACTGACTACACCTGAAATAAATTTTGTCAATATACAACCTTTAACCTTGTGGAATTTTAAATATCATAAAGTAGGATAGTTAAACTGTTTACATAGTTCCACATTTTATTTTGTTAAAGGGAAAATACTCACGACATCTCCAGGAAGACCTCTTGGTCCTTGTGGCCCTGTAGCACCTGGGTCACCTTTGACCTGTGGTAGAATCATTTTCAAATTGCCAATTAGCGGTAAAATGTCTAACATTCTGGCAGGTAAGCCACAGAAATGAAATGCTAACAAAGTAAACACAATAAAATTTAACAACATCAAGCGAATGTCAGAATAAAGCTATTATATTATTTATTAGAAAATTTACAAAATAATACAATGCATAAAGATGTGACGTTAGAGAAAAATAATATGGCAATAATTTGCATTTCTCATAATGAGGAGCGACTGGCCGAGAGGTAAAAAATGCCTATTCTCCTTCTGGAGACCAGGGTTCAAATCCTCGGTGGATTTTATTCTGTTGGAGGCAAAATGGAAAAACCTAACCTGCACAGCTCGCGGCCATTGCATTAGCTAGGCGGCCTTAATTTCTCAGCCTCAAGACACCCCCCTCCCGTCTTACTTTGCAAGGTACTGTAGGCAGCAGATGACAGTTTCGTGCTTTACAGCATAAACGAAAAAGAAACAACATAAATAGGTCAAAATAGGTCAAGCCAGACGAGCCAGGAGCCTGCGCCAACAAAGAAAACCACAAGAGGAAACGTGCACAAAGGACAGCCGCCGTCCGATCCCTCTGCTGACGTCACAGACACAAACGCTACATAACCAGTCCGAGATAGGACTTACTCGTAAGAGCGAGCAAGACAAGAATTAGGGGGAATGAACCCGCAAAAACCACGGACCTCAACAATAACCACAGCTGAGGAAGCAGGTTGAATGAGGCCGAATTTGGAATTTTTGTTTTGAAAATTGGAATTGGAATAAATAGGTGATTTACAAGAATTCAGACATAAAACTATTTATTCTGCTCAACGTACTCACTTTATTTTTTTTCTAATAAAAATATTCATTTTGTCACGTTCGTTGGATAACAGAAAGAGAGTACTGATTTATTTTACACGCTTACTTTAAACTCAAGCGTAGTCCATGGTGAATTAATTTTGCGTGTGGGGTAGTTTCCCCTTTTACCAGTGTCCCTCGCTATCAGGAGAACCCACTCAGATTTCTGAGGTACTAGTAACTTATGTCCCCAAGTCAAGAATTTAGTCCAAATGACGGTGTTTGAGTTGAACCGCTACCTCGTCACCAGTACATGTTTCGCTGCATCTCGTCAGGTTCATACTGCAGACTTCACACAACGTAAAGTAAAATATCTAGATAAATCCTTCAAGCTGAAATATACACATGTTCGCACAGTAATGTCAGTTGCACATAACTGTGCGAACATGTGCATATTTCAGCTTGAAAGATTTATCTCGTTATTTTACTTTACGTTGTGTAATCTTTATCTAATATATGTGCCTTTTGAATTGATTTGATCATTCTTTCCTTTTGGTGGTATGTAACAGGCACATCAGGTTGTTCTTCTATTGGTATTTCCTTATCTGGTAGATCAGCTCTCTCGTTTCGAGGTCCTAGATAGTGAGATGATACCCACTGTATGGCTACCAGGTTCAGACAGTAGTATCCGTGGTATTGGCAATTTCCCAGACTGCAGAGCCTCAAAAACTAATTGTGCGTCTGTCAATGGTACCATATGGTTGGTATTCGGTTATTTATCTGTTGCCATCTTGATTGCCGGGGTTTCTGCATCATAGATATTACTTTGTAACTAAACATACCAGTTATGTTAACCCATTCTGTCGTAAAGCTGTTACGAAGTGGCAACATAACTCAGTTATTACGTTAGCTCTTTTGTCACAGATATTTGTTATGTCCCCTCACTCCATTCTTATATTTACTGTAACACTATCTGTGCGTGCCATTTGATACTTGATCGTATAATATTCTATGCTTTTATTGCATTCAAGAAAACATGTCGCTGGACATAAAGACATATACAACAGCAAAAGATACTTACAGAGGCACTTGCAGAGCCGGGTACACCAGGCAGCCCCCGTGGTCCCTCGCGCCCTGGGTCTCCCTGTAAACATATAGTAATTCTGTAAAACTGAAGTCTCCCTGACACGCAAATGTATAAATATTTAGTTCTACATGGCTAAGATCTGCCTCACAGCAGATATATGTATGAATATTATAATTCCATAAAGCTGAGGTCTGCGTGACAGACAGTTGTATTAGTATCCTGAGTTGGTAAGACTTCGATTTCCCTGTCTAACACACATGTATAAATATTCTAGCGCTATAAAGCTATGGTCTGCCTGACAGACAATGTATTAATATTCTAATCTGGTAAAAATAAGGTCTTCTTGACAAACAGTGTTAACTATGTTCTAATTCTGTAAAACTAATTCTCCATGATAAAAATGTATAAACATATATAATTTTGTAAACCTAAGGCCTCGATGATTTTAAAGAATAAACATTTCTAACTCTTTAAAACTAAGGTCTCCCTGACAGACTTATGTATTAATAATCTAATTCTGCAAATCTACTGTCTTCTAGGAAATTGTATTAATAATCTAATTCTGTAAACCTAAGATCTCCCTGATAGATATCTATAAGCATAATCTATTTCTGAAGTCTGCTTATAACTACTTTCATAAACCGTTGTAATACTGCCATCAGTGCACGTTAACTTATTTAAAATATAATAATATGCACGTTTTCAAAATAGATTTATATAACTTTGAGTAATGTAACTATCATCATTGTATTGGTGTTACTTTTCCTCTGGAGTAAACTAGGCAGGCCGAGAGATGGATCATGCTGCATGGACAACACATGGCCTCTAAATTCAGCCCTGGTTGTGTGCTATGGTGAGGCATAACTCCATTTTACAAACTATTGTCTGTCAAGGTGGCAAGGTGCCAGTCAGTCAAATTGTTAAATCAACATTACAAAGCTTCTCCGTGTTCTTTCAATAAGAAGAAGTTAACTTCGTTAAATAATGTTGACTGCAATTTGTGTGTGGAATGGTAACTGATCATACCCCGCAGAATTACATGATTGTGAAAGTTGGTATTCCTGGAATTTACGAATGGGAACTATGGAAATTGTATACCAAGTTTTGGTTTCTCAAATTTCCAGTGGCACGAAGTCTTCCTTCTAAATCAAACTGAAATCAGGAGAAGGTCTATGGCTTTATTATTAAAATCTGTTTTATTCAGGACAATCTGATACCTAAATTCTTTGAAAGCAACATTATCAACTTAACCTAATCCAAGTAGTCCGTATGTTTTGTGCTAAATAATAGTTAGTTAGTTAGTTAGTCGACAGATCATCCTCATTGCACATCGAACCATTCAGTCCATAAGTGCTCGGATCCCCTCCTCAGCAAATCCCGCAGCGTGTAGCGGCTAACGACGCCAGTTCTGTGTTGGTTTATCAATCTTCTTTGGCTTCCTGCGTAGTGTTCTTGTTTGGCCACACCTCTTTTAATTTGCTGCTCTCGCAGTCTGGCCATTGTTGTAGATTCACAGTCATCACTTGGTTCTCGCAAAAGTCTTACTTCTCGTAGAGCATTCAGAATGTCGGTCTGGTCCATGTGCTAAATAATGATTGATTACATCCTAATATGCCTCTCTCTCTCTCTCTCTCTCTCTCTATATATATATATATATATATATGTTTGGTTACACATAACACGATGACCCTAGTATGGCGATATATCGCCCTTCTCTACAAATGAGAGGTCACATGTGGCGATATATTATCTTTCGGCACAGGATCAATTAAGAATTAAAACTCCCAGAACATTCACCAACCAACAAATGAATAGCACAAAGTATTACATTACCTGATCCCCTTTAGGGCCTTGAGGGCCAGGCGAGCCTGCAGGACCCTGGATATGAGACAAGCAAAATAATGTTTATTTAAACATAGAAGCCACAAACAATATGTTGCAGGATTTATTGCCTGGCATATTTAGCTACATCTCGTCAGGTGTGTACTGCAGTGTTATATATCTTATGAAGAGAATAAATGAGTAAAATACTTAAGCTGAAGCAATTAAAACAAATAGTCACAGGTATTGTTCAAATGTGGAACATCTGTTATCCCCACAGTAATTTCCAATTTACAACGAACTCTTTAAGTTTTTCCCATTATAATTTACATACAATGCAGAAACGTGACAAGCTGTTAGCAATGTAATTTTGAAGCTTTCACAATTTTGACATTTTTGAATTTTTCTTCTTTGAACAATATATAATGTTTATTAGTTTTCTCGCTGTAAACTCAAGCACTTGCTAATACGTTTGCTGCACTGGATTTATTTTTGCGTGTGGATTAGATTTCCCTATTACTATTGTCCCTCGCCATCAGGAGAACCCACTCCGACTTCAGAGATACTTGCAATTTACATCTCCAAGTCAATAACGAGAAGTCAAACTTTTAGTCCAGCTGAGTTGAACCGTTAATCTTGGCATCAGCTACCGGAAGTTTAAGATGAATTGAGAGAATATCACGACACGAGACTAAAACAAATGCAAATGTATGACAAAATCTGGGATGTAAGAAAATATGACTAAATGAGATTAAAGTCAGAAAAGAGAAACTGATGAATGTTTGGAGTCTTACTGTCGGATTGTGATGATAGCTACATTCTGTAGTGGTCCTACTTCATGACGATAGCAGAGCGTTGAAAATCTACTTTATGATGATAACCGCGCATTGAACATCTACTTCATGATGATAACCGCGCATTGAACATCTACTTCATGATGATCACCGCGCATTGAACATTTAAAAAAACAAAATTCGCATATCCTTTACAGGACATCGCTGTCAACATCAGCATCTTTCAGCTGATTGTTGATTTCTTGGCAAGATTACACTCAGTAGTTTGCCATTGCTTTCTGCGCAGCCGGCTCAGTTATCTGGCAAGTCACCAACGCGGGTAGAACCGCTTCCAATTATCGCGCGCTGCGTTACCCTGCGTGGATAAACGGGATTACGGAGAAAGTCGTGTAACCCCTCGGCCAGAGAGCGCATTGAATATCTACTTACCGGTAATCCGGGCAGGCCTCTGTCACCGGGTGTGCCTGGCGGTGCATCTCGACCCTGAGACCAGAAAGATACGATTATCTGAGATTTATATTTGATTATTGTGAATAGTATACGTTCAAACATCTGTGGTATTCTGAATCACACAGATTACAAATTGCTATGCCAAAAATTAATTCTTCTTCTTCATCATCTTATTCTGATTATTATTCTTTCTTCTTCTTTCTTCTCTACGGCTTCTTCGTCCTCTTCTTCTGTGTCTTCTTCACAATCTTCTTCTTCTTCTTCTTCTTCTTCTTCTTCTTCTTCTTCTTCTTCTTCTTCTTCTTCTTCTTCTTCTTCTTCTTCCTCTTCTTCTTCTTCTTCTTCTCCTCCTCCTCCTCTTCCCCCTCCTCCTCCTTCTCCTCCTCCTCCTCCTCCTTCTTCTTCTTCTTCTTCTTCTTCTTCTTCTTCTTCTTCTTCTTCTTCTTCTTCTTCTTCTTCTTCTTCTTCTTCTTCTTCTTCTTCTTCTTCTTCTTCTTCGTCTTTGTCATCACTGCTCCCACTACCATTGTCTTTCTTCTCCACATCTTCTTGTTCTTCTTCCTCTTACACTTCCTCTTGTGATTCTTCGCATATGTCTGTTGGTTTATCTGTGGTTTCTTTCAAAATGTTTCGACTGTTTATTCATTGTACGTATATGCTTTCAGAAGAGATCCAATATCTGTGCCTTTTGGCCGACACATCCAACTTACTCCTGGTATTTGCTAACCAGGTCAGCCCACCCGATCAACATTAAAAAAGTCGCTTAAAAGTCGACAAGGTCGACTTCAATGCCGTGGGTTTTTATCCCATATGGTTCAGTCTCTTTCCACAGCGCGGAAAGCGTCGCACAAAGAACGAACTCCGAAGCTCCAGCGATGACCCCCAGGAGTCTCCGGAAACAAATACACTCTTTAACCGAAGGATGCGGCCCGGGATCGAACACACAACCTTCGGAGCCCGAGTCAGATAGCCTGACCACCTCGCCACGGAGACTCCCGATCAACATATAATTCAGCACTGAAATCATCCAGTAAAATACAATACATGACACTAACCGATTCTCCCTTTGGTCCAGGTACACCTGGCGAGCCCGCGAGCCTCTCCCTCCCTGTAATAGACAAAGCAGACGAATCAGCCATGTCAGGACATTATTTTATGTAGGACTGGACTGAGTTCTATTCTATCATGTTGCATGTAGAAATACTAGTTTCTTTCTCTTTTCTTGTTGTCAAGTCTCTACTGTTTTGATTCAACTGTCTCTGGTTTTGTCTTTATGAACTGGTATACTTTGTACAAGTTAAAGATAGTTTAGTATTAACTAATTAAGTGACATGGAAATATTAATCGTTTTAAGCGATGTTTTGTATCTGCCGTTGGTTTAGATATCGCTGAAATGATTTCATTGCATTATCATAACAACTTTTAAGCCATTACAGTGACACACCCCTACTTCCCATGTTTCTGTCATTCTGTTTGGTCCAAACCTACATTTTGTTTGTCACAGAATCTGTTCATGCGGTGTGTAGATTAGGACCCTTGTAACTAATCGTGTAGTCCTGTCAGATGCACACGAACACTGCCCATTTACTTTGTTATGTAACTAAGGATGCGTGTCCTGTCTTAAAAATCATCATCTTCATTATGTTTTATGTTGATACAAGTGAGCGGTCATAGTTCATTGTTTCACATGATCACCTGAGTCTTTCATGAGGTCTGCGTTCATGTCTCCAGTATGCCATAAGGCCAAGCCAGCCTGGGGTTTATCGCTCTGCCTCCCCATTGCTCTTTTTAAGAGTTTCCACTAAGTTTTAAAATGTATTTATCCTCATAACATTCTAACAACTGTGACTGTCTGTGTCTAATTTATGTAATCAGCTTACAGTTTTCATTTGTTTTCTGCCGGATTGCTTTCATCTCCGTTTCTATCCACTTATCGCATGCATTATTCCTCACAAACTTACAGTAGATATTTAGTGTTTGAGCTAGTTTTATTTAACATTAATGTATGCGTTTAAACCCGACATGTCACATTGTGCCACCGATGCGGGGGAGCTCAATTAGGAGGGTACAAGCCTTCCTAGTACGAAGAATTGCAGCTTAAAGACTAAACGTCATGGCAGAGCAGACCAGGCTCTAAGCCTTGGTCGGCTACTGATCTAGTATCAAAGATAATTAAGGTGAAGATGATGATGATGGTAATTATGGCGGACAGTTAGAGCACTGCTTTGCTGATCCGGCAGCTTCTGTAACTGTTCTTGTTCCAGACGTATTTGTGTTACCTTTTTGTCTGGAGTACATTAGACAGGTCGAGAGAAGGATCATGCTGCATGGAAAACACATGGTCTCTAAATGGTATATATAACTCCATTTGACAAACTAACATCTGTCATGACGGTCAGGTGCCTGTCAATGGAAGTGATTACTTAAACAAAACCTAAAGTAGCACAATAACCCTTCTGTTGTATAAGAAGAAGACAGTAATGTTGTTATTGGGAGACATTTGAGATTGGACTAGACTATCAGGCTGCTCTTGGTTAGTCTGTCAACACAGAGGACAAGATAGTCAGGGGAAATAACACCAGCATGAAGCTAGCGATAAATGTTGATACCGATACTATAATAATCATGACGATAATGACTATGATAATGATGATGATAATGATGGTGATAATGATGATTATACTGATGATAATAATGATGATGATAATGATGATTATGATGAAGGTGATAATAATAACAGGCATCTCGGTAACTACTATGACATTACATTCAGCCTAGCAAATTTGTATTAAGTATTTACATCATTGTTGTGCAGTGTGTAAAATGCCCAAATACTATCTATTTTACGACAACCCCACCGCACGTAACTTAACTAGATTACCAACCTTATTTAAAAAAAAAAAAGTATTGTCCTATAAATCATCAGTGAAGACGTAACTCCAACAGCAATGACAACACTATGCTTCACTGCGGGGCAGGTATTAATAAGTAAGCTAAATAGCCTCCTTCTCCCTGGCGAAGAGGTTAACGACTTTCTCTGTAATCCCGTATATCCACGTGAGAAACACAGCTGCGCGAGACTCGGCAGCGGATCTCGTCGCGTGGGTTACTTACGGGGTATGTGAGACGGTCGCTCAGAAAGCAATGGCAAACTACTGAGCGTAATCTTGCTAAGAACATCAACAGCAGCTGAAAAATGCAACACCGACCTGTTCAGGGCTCAGTAACAGACTCTCACAGTAAGAGTATCAACGGCAAGATTCGTGTTAGTTTCACAGCCTGGGATTGTGAGATAAGTAGCGCATTGTTTTCATTTTTTTTTTCATTTACCTTTCATCGTTCTCTTTGTTTTCATCTTTTCATTCTTCTCATTCTGTAAATTATGACTTAACGTAGCCACTATCTGTTAATTATAACTTAACGTAATCACTATCTGTTAATTATGCCTTAACGTAGCCACTATCTGTTAATTATGCCTTAACGTAGTCACTATCTGTTAATTATGACTTAACGTAGCCACTATCTGTTAATTATGCCTTAACGTAGTCACTATCTGTTAATTATGCCTTAACGTAGTCACTATCTGTTAATTATGACTTAACATGTGTCACTATCTGTAAATTATGACTTAACGTAGCCACTATCTGTTAATTATAACTTAACGTAATCACTATCTGTTAATTATGCCTTAACGTAGCCACTATCTGTTAATTATGCCTTAACGTAGTCACTATCTGTTAATTATGACTTAACGTAGCCACTATCTGTTAATTATGCCTTAACGTAGTCACTATCTGTTAATTATGCCTTAACGTAGTCACTATCTGTTAATTATGACTTAACATGTGTCACTATCTGTTAATTATGACTTAACGTAGTCACTATCTTTTAATTATGACTTAACGTAGCCACTATCTGTTAACTATGCCTTAACGTATTCACTATCTGTTAATTATGACTTAACGTAGTCGCCATCTGTTAATTATGCCTTAACGTAGTCACTATCTGTTAATTATGACTTAACGTAGCCACTATCTGTTAATTATGACTTAACGTAGTCGCTAACTGTTAATTATGCCTTAACGTAGTCACTATCTGTTAATTATGACTTAACGTTGTCGCTATCTGTTAATTATGCCTTAACGTAATCACTATCTGTTAATTATGCCTTAACGTAGTCACTATCTGTTAATTATGCCTTAACGTAGTCACGATCTGTTAATTATGCCTTAACGTAGTCACTATCTGTTAATTATGACTTAACGTAGCCACTATCTGTTAATTATGACTTAACGTAGTCGCCATCTGTTAATTATGACTTAACGTAGTCACTATCTGTTAATTATGACTAAACGTAGTCGCCATCTGTTAATTATGCCTTAACGTAGCCGCTATCTGTTAATTATGCCTTAACGTAGTCACTATCTGTTAATTATGACTTAACATGTGTCACTATCTGTAAATTATGACTTAACGTAGCCACTATCTGTTAATTATAAGTTAACGTAATCACTATCTGTTAATTATGCCTTAACGTAGTCACTTTCTGTTAATTATGACTTAACGTTGTCGCTATCTGTTAATTATGCCTTAACATAGTCACTATCTGTTAATTATGCCTTAACGTAGTCACTATCTGTTAATTATGCCTTAACGTAGTCACGATCTGTTAATTATGCCTTAACGTAGTCACTATCTGTTAATTATGACTTAACGTAGCCACTATCTGTTAATTATGACTTAACTTAGTCGCCATCTGTTAATTATGACTTAACGTAGTCACTATCTGTTAATTATGACTAAACGTAGTCGCCATCTGTTAATTATGCCTTAACGTAGCCGCTATCTGTTAATTATGCCTTAACGTAGTCAATATCTGTTAATTATGACTTAACGTAGTCACTATCTGTTAATTATGACTTAACGTAGTCACTATCTGTTAATTATGACTTAAAGTAGTCACTATCTTTTAATTATGACTTAACGTAGCCACTATCTGTTAATTATGACTTAACGTAGCCACTATCTGTTAATTATGACTTAATGTAGTCACTATCTGTTAATTATGACTTAACGTAGCCACTATCTGTTAATTATGACTTAACATGTGTCACTATCTGTTAATTATGCCTTAACGTAGTCACTATCTTTTAATTATGCCTTAACGTAGTCACTATCTGTTAATTATGCCATAACGTAGTCACTATCTGTTAATTATGACTTAACATGTGTCACTATCTGTTAATTATGACTTAACGTAGTCGCTATCTGTTAATTATGACTTAACGTAGTCGCTATCTGTTAATTATGACTTAACGTAGTCGCTATCTGTTAATTATGCCCTAACGTAGTCACTATCTGTTAATTATGACTTAACGTAGTCACTATCTGTTAATTATGACTTAACGTAGTCACTATTTGTTAATTATGACTTAACGTAGTCACTATCTGTTAATTATGACTTAACGTAGTCACTATCTGTTAATTATGCTTTAACGTAGTCACTATCTGTTAATTATGCCTTAACGTAGTCACTATTTGTTAATTATGCCTTAACGTAGTCACTATCTGTTAATTATAACTTAACGTAGTCGCTATCTGTTAATTATGACCTAACGTAGTCACTATCTGTTAATTATTACTTATCTTAGTCGCTATCTGTTAATTATGCCTTAACGTAGTCACTATCTGTTAATTATGACTTAACGTAGTCACTATCTGTTAATTATGCCTTAACGTAGTCACTATCTGTTAATTATGCCTTAACGTAGTCACTATCTGTTAATTATGCCTTAACGTAGTCACTATCTGTTAATTATGCCTTAACGTAGTCACTATCTGTTAATTATGCCTTAACGTAGTCGCCATCTGTTAATTATGCCTTAACGTAGTCGCCATCTGTTAATTATGACTTAACGTAGTCACTATCTGTTAATTATGACTAAACGTAGTCGCCATCTGTTAATTATGACTTAACGTAGTCGCTATCTGTTAATTATGACTTCACGTAGTCGATATCTGTTAATTATGACTTAACGTAGTCACTATCTGTTAATTATGCCTTACCGTAGTCACTATCTGTTAATTATGACTTAACGTAGTCACTGCAGTCTCTTCCCGTGTTTATATGTAGTGGTTTGTGTATCTGTTTGCTGATGAAGGCTTGTCGCCGCAACGTCCTTTTTCACGTAATTGTGTTCTGTAAAACTGCTTCGTGTTATTTTACATTGTTTACACTTCCACAGCTTTAACGCAGCTCCTCTAATTTCATTCATACTTTTCAGTGCTCCCATTCTTGTTTTGGTGCTCGCTCTGAACTCAAGCGTAGTACGTACACGTGCTACTATTTCTAGTGCTCTGGACTGATTTTGGCGTGTGGGTTAGCTTTCCCAATTACCAGTGTCCCCCGCCATCATGCGAACCTCTCCAACTTCAGAGATGGGGCTCAAATGACCTGAATGCCACTGTACCGGACTTTACAGAGTTAAAATTCAGTCTTCCAGAGGATTCAACAACAAATCAACCATGATAAATAGCATTGTGAACATCAGACTTACCTCCCCTCCAGGGAGACCAATTGGGCCTGGTCTGCCGGGCTCCCCTGGAGTTCCGTCCCTCCCTCTGGGCCCAGGTGGTCCGGGAAAGCCTGGAGTTCCCTATCATGTTATCAGATGAGCATACATACTGGCTTGTGTCAGGTTATAACATACACAAATAGACAACAAATAAATAGACAGCAAATAAGAAGGCAACAAATAAATAGACAACAAATAAATAGACAAAAAATAAATAGACAGCAAATAAATAGACAACACATACACAGACAACAAATAAATAGACAACAAATAAGTGGTCAAATAAATAGACAACAAATACATAGACAACAAATAAGTAGACAACAAATAAATAGACAACAAATAAATAGACAATAAATAAATAGACAACAAATACATAGACAGCAAATAAATAGACAACAAATACATAGACAACAAATAAATAGGCAACAAATAAATAGACAACCAGACACATGCTTCTAGACTAATCTAAATAACTCTTAATAATAAATACAAGGTGGCTTATGTTATGATTGACTTTTTATGTTTGTTCGCTCGCTTTGAACTCAGGCGTAATCCACACACGACATACCACTTCTAGTACACCGGACTGATTATCTGCCTGTGAATTAGCTTTCCATGTCACCAGTGTCTCTCCCCATCAGGCCAACCCACATCGACATCAGAGATACTTGTAATTTACGTCCCCAAGTCAAGGACGAGTAGTTGACATTTTAGTGGAAGGGTTGAACCCGCTACCTCGGCATCAGCACACCAGATGTTTAAGAGCGAGCGTTCTTATCCATTCGGCCATGCTGACCTGCGATATGATCGGTAAAAGTGGCACTGAGGAGCTAGAAATATATATGTCTAGTATAGTCTGTTCTCACAATCATCATCTCTGGGCGGGTAGGCTTGGGTGTTAATGAATCATCACCTTAAATGAGCCTCAGAGTCTTGGATCAAGCCTATATCAGTTTTACTATTATTTAGTTTGGTCAAGCCATCTGGGTATTTATCTCTGCCTTTAAGCCATTCAGATATTTATCTCTGTCTTCAAGACATTCAGATATGTTTCTCTGTCTTCAAGACATTCAGATACTTATATCTGTCTTCAAGACAACCAAATATTTATTTCTGTCCTCAAGCCATTCATATATATTATTTCTGTCTTCCTTTCGTCATTTTCCCATCAGTTTACAGGTCACTGCCACTAAATGTTTCCTCACAAACATGTCTCGAAGCAGAAATCTGCGATGAGTCTGTGATGTGATAATCCCATCATATTTTGTAGGCCACATTATTCACTGTCAATTTGCTTTTATATTGTAAGATTAGATCAAATACTATCTTCTGGGGATTATAACTTATATACAATCAGATAAATATGCATGAAAATTAAAACTATAATGAGAAACTAATCGAACAATATAGCAGGGTGGTGAAAGAATCATTCATGGCCATAATGGTCGGGATTCCGCGGATAGCTCTACTTATTTTTTACATGTGCTATTGATTTTACAACTCCACTTTAATGTGTGTGTGTGTGGTGTGTGTGAGAGAGCGAGAGAGAGAGAGAGAGAGAGAGAGAGAAAGAGAGAGCGAGAGAGAGAGAGAGAGAGAGAGAGAGAGAGGTGAGTGAATGGAGTGAGTTTGTGGAGTGAACGAATGGAGTGAGTGAGTGGAGTGGAGTGGAGTGAATGAGTCGAGTGAGTGAGTGAGTGAGTGAGTGAGTAGGAGTTAGTTATTGTGAGTGTATGTGTGTGTGTGCGTGCGTGCGTGCGTGCGTGCGTGCGTGTGTATGTGTGTGTATGTGTGTGTTTCGCTGGACCAATAATTTCAGGACATCGTCTAGCATCCTCATTGTTCAAATATTCAGTAAAGTTTGTAATGCCTTTGAGATTGGTTAGTGAGAATCGAAATGTTGAATGTGTTATTATCATCATCATCAATTGTCATGTTGGTAAGCACGGTTCACCATCTCACATTATTGCTAGAGTCCAGCTACAGGTTCGTGTTCTTGTTTCTAATATGCCATTTGGCCAAATCATCTAGTTATTTATCATTGTGTCTTCCTCTTGCTCTTTTACCATCAGGATTGCCAGTTATGACTAAGTTTTTAATTAGGAATCTCGGTGGCAAAATGGTTGAGCCATCTGTTTCATGCTCTGAACGTCGTAAATTTGTGTTCGAACAGACTGTTCAGACCATGAGGGCACTTTCTCTAGAGATCCTTAGGTTGTTATCACTAGTGCTGCCAAAACAATCAATTACATCTGTTCTAGAAAAACTGCGAATGACAAGAGAGTCGGTGATAGAAATAAACAAGAGGCAATTGAGTTATTTCGACCATATTACGAGGGGGGCTTCAAATGAAACACTTATTTCCAAAATAAATAAATAAATAAATAAATACATAAATAAATAAATAACTTTAAGAAAAAAAACATTTTTGGGTGAATATATTCCGAACAAGTAAAGAACAAATGAATCATTTTTCGATGTAGTCACCATTGCTTTCAATGCAAATCCGTCAGTACTGATAAAATGCTTGGATTCCTGTAGAACAAAATTCTCTGGGTCACTACTCTTTGTGCCTGATCCAGTCGAGAACAGTCTGCCACAGAAATCACGCCGTTTTGAAATTCTCTACTCTATCCATACACCTGCTGAACTGAAAGGCATACATCAAAATACCGGGTCATCATTCGCCAATGAATTTCTATACGTTTCACCCCTTCACTGATTAAAAAAACGGATAACAGAACGCTGCTCCTCTTTGGTGGATGTCAAAAGCGGGGCGGCCCTATTTAAACTGTCATTATTACGTTACGGTGTTCGTCTCCACCTTGATGCCACGTGCTTGACACTCTTGACATCCTTAACAACAATATTAAATGGTTACAAGACAATGGCATGGTTATTACAATTTATATCATACTTTTAAGGTTTTCATTTGAAGCCCATAAGATATAACACTCTTATAAACCCCCGACTAGGGTTGAAGGAAAACGAGCAAGAGGTAGACAATGATGCAAGTGGAAAGATAACGCCAATAGATTGACGAATCTGAAAGAATGTACAGTCAAGGCGAGAGACAGACACTGTAGATCCATTGCAGCCAGCCTTTATTGTGGAGATGGCACCTGATTGAATTGAATTGCTATTATTTTCTTTCTTGTTTTGTTCCCAAATAGACAAACAGGACAGGTATTCTTACATCTGTTCCATTCAAACCAGGAGGTCCAACTGGGCAGATCACCGGGCAAGTGCGCTCTGTCTGCAAAATGTCAAGGTATAAATCATGAATGACAAAGATTGTTACGATAATGTTGAATTTCTTGTAACACATCTGAAGGATAATATATATGTCTTACTTTTCTCGTTAGGGACATATAGATCTTAAGACAAGAAATTTAATACTTTTCTGATTACACATATATAGATTTCACGGATAATAAATATATTACTTTTCTAATCGCATGTATTTAAAATAACAGCAGGGAATGATAAGATGATTTATGATCTATGATTAAAAATACGTGCACTTAGGACAAACCTGTATGATTAATTTCTCCCAGCAGATGTCACATGTATACTGTCCCTATTATGAGCTGGTAAGCTAAACATCGGAACCATTCTCGTCTGCATTCATTATGACGAGTTTTATACTTCCGCGTTTCCATCCTGTTTCAGGATATTGCGGTCAACACCAGCATCTTTCAGCTGTATGTTGATTCCTAGGCTAGATTACGCTCATCAGCACGCCACGACTTTCTGAGCGACCGGCTCCATACTCTCATAAGTCACTGGTGCGATTCGAACCGCTTCCAATTCTCATGCCCTCACGTCAACCACGAGAGTATTCGGGATTACGGAGAAAGCTGCTAATCCCTAGGCTAGGGAGCCGGCATACTCAATACCTTAGTCTAATTTAATGTAAAATGTCTAGTTTAACTGAGTAAGTGCCGTGTGAATTGTCATAAACGACTTCCCGTCTCTGCCATTGGCTTATTTATCGCCGAAATGTTGTCTTTGCAAAATGTTGTCTCAATTAAAATATCAATACAGTAGTTTTCCCTAAGCAACCTGCTTTAATTTGATATATAATACAACATGACTGCTACCATATTAACAACTTTTAAGTCATAACTGTAACATGCCCCTACTTCCCATTTTAGGTCATAACTGTGACACGCCCCTACTTCCCATTGTCCGCCATCCATTTTTGTTTGGTACAAACCTACCTTTTGTTTGACAGTGAATCTGTTAATGTATGTAATGTTCTAAGAATGATAGTTGTATATCCTTTACAGGACATAGAGTCAACTCCGGCATTTTTGGCTGCTCGTGATTCCTAGGCAAGCTTACGTTCAGTAGTTTGCCATTGATTTCTGAACAACCGGCACCCATACCATTTTATAAAAAAAAAAAAACCCACCGCGAAGCGGTCTGCTGCCAAATCGCCTGTAGCTGTGTTTCGAACGCAATATGCTGGATTGCGACCTACGCCTGTGACTTCTTCGCCACGGAGCTGACGTATGTAATGTACAGATGAGTTTACTCAAGATATAATTAGCACAATCCACACACAGTAAGCCGGTCTCCCTGGTCTAGAGGTCACACGACTTTCTCCGTAATCCCGTATACGCTCGTGAGTAAAGTGACGTTGCGCGAGAATCGGTAGCGGTTCTCTCCGCGTCGGTAACTTACAGGGTATGTGAGCCTGTCGCTCAGAAAGCAATGGCAAACTACTGAGTGTAATCTTGCCAAGAAATCAACAATCAGCTGAAAGATGCTGATGTTGACAGCGATGCCCTGTAAATGATGTGCAAAAAAAAAAAAAAAACTCAGTAAACATAATCAGTAAGAAGTAGCGGGAAAAAAAAAAAACAACTATAAAAGATCACTAGAATGTTCTATATCTTTGGTTCTCAAACCTGCCCTTTCGTCCCAGATGGGAGTTTCTGTGGCGAAGTGGTTACCCAACCCACCTCACGTTTCGAAGGTTGGGGGTTCAATTCCAGCCTACGTCGGTCGGCTCAAGAGTGCAATTTTCTCGAAAACTCCGGGGGGTCGTCACTTGAGCTACGGAGCTTGTGCCTTGTGCGACACATTCAGCAGACCGCCCTGCGAACATGAGCCTTATGGGATAAAACCCGGTGCAATGAAGTTAATCTTCTTGCCTTTAACACCATTTGTTAAATCCACATAGATCACATCCACAACTCTCAATACATACACAAACAAACATGCATATCTTTTTTAAGGCTACTTAAATTAGATGTAGACAGTCATAATTTTTCCGGCATGTTATGAGAAGAAATGACTTGAAGAACTTGGTGACAACTGGCAAGATCAAAGGGAAGAGACCAAAGGGAAGACCGAGAAGTAAATGGCATGGTCGAGACAGGAACGCTGAGCTGATCCACGACTCTGGTGATCGAGTAAGATGGCAAAACATGACCGCCCACGCTTATCGGTATGGCACATGATGATGATGATGACTTAAAATTCAAAACCTTAGCCCTCTGAGTCTTGTTACCATTCCAAAAAAGGGCATACTCCCCACTCTGGGAGCCACTGTTCTAGATGTTTGCTTGCTTGCTTGCTTGATTGTGTTCGTTGGCTTGAGCTCCAGCGCGAAGTCCTGTATGTCGGATGAAGGCATCCTGTTGTCCAACATCAGTGTGATGTCATACAGGACCTGAGGTTTGCGTGAGTATCCGTTGTCCCATGTCTGGCTTATTGATGTGCAGACTGGTGGTTCCTCGCCATAAGGCAGACACTCTCCGACTTCGGAGGAATTGGCGATCCTACTGACTTTAGCCAGGACCCCGAAGGGACCTGTTGCCCAGGACGCTCGACGAGGACGCGTCAATAGGTCTTGGCCAGTATATAACCCGGCCCTGGTGCCTTGGAAACACCTCTGCGTCCCACTATTCTAGATAAATCGGCATGTCTCCCATAGAAATAATAATATGCCTCTCTCTCTCTCTCTCTCTCTCTCTCTCTCTCTCTCTCTCTCTCTCTCTCTCTCTCTCTCTCCATCACTCTCTTCCTCCACCCTTCTCTCTCTCTCTCTCTCTCTCTCTCTCTCTCTCTCTCTCTCTCTCTCTCTCTCTCTCTCGCCATCTCTCTGTATCTCTTTCGTGATGATGATGATGATGATGATGATGATGATGATGGTGGTGATGACTTACCTAAATGCTCCAGGGTCAAACATAAGCAAATAAATAATGACACGGAATGCCAGTTTTATCAGTACCACTATGGCATCCTCTACACAGTTCACTCACTCAACACAGCCCTCTCAATACGAGGAGTGCTCATCAGGCAGCAGGCTCTTTACTAAAAGCTGTCTTGATTCCTCGCCATTTTATCTGCCTCACGCAGCCTCATGTCCAAGGTGTCTGCAATGTACCTGTATTCAACCTCGTGTCATTCAACTCCTGTCACTTCTCCCAGAAGCCGTACCTCCCATCACTGTTCTCTTCAAGTCACTGTCACGTTTGACATTGCCAGAGTATTACAATGTTCATGACATAACAACACCGTTTATGAACTTGTTCTCGGTATTGTCCTTCTTCTTCTTGATCCACCATGTTCTATGAACTTTTCCGCAGAATTTAATTTCAAACGCGTATATTTTCTTCTTTTTTAAAAGAAGATAATAATGGCAAATCAGATACCAAAGCATATAACAATAAAAGCCAATAGAATATTGAAGCCAACAACATGCAGTGTTTAAGCAGTCAGTCAGATCTTGACTGCAGCGGGACGTGACAATATAAAATGAAACAAATGGGCATTTTAAAATTCTGTGTAGAAAGAACAGGCCCAAACACAGAAGTTACTCAATATAGAACAAAGCAAACAATGAATCCTTCAAGCTGAAATAAACAATCTTTATCAAAAACAACACAAACATATCTAATAATAACATAATTATAAATTACAACACACAAGATACCATTACCTTAAAAAATAAAAAAAGCAGTGGTTAAGCAAACACACAAAGAGATTAATGATCTTCAATAAGAAATACGAAACAAACCTGTGCCACATTTGCAGCCGCTGATGTTGGTCTGGGGCGTCTGGTCGGCCGAGGTAACACCCTCTGGGTGGTGGGGAGGAGGTTAATACGGGGGACTGTAGGCGGCGTAGGCGGCTGTATTAAGAGCATGTTATCATATTGGCAAAAAAGTGTTGTATATTACCATATATCACTGGCATATAAACCCTTGTTATCAGCGTTAATACAGCACTCGGTGTTTGTAAAATCTCACTACACTTTGTATGTAGAACAAATATGAATAATGAAGTACATGATGTCATCACAAAAATGTGCTCCAGTCCATCGTGAAGCAGTATGCAACGAATGGCTGTCGCCTACTGAAATAATTATTTGCCACTTCAACAAGAAGGAAGAATTCTTTTCAAATTTGTTCTACATACAAAGTGTAGTGAGACTTTACAAACACCCTGTATATTAATGTAAATAATATAATGAATTAGTACAATGTTAATATTATAATGTTATTTTTAGTTAATGACGGTAAATAAACAATACAGATAGGATATGGACAAAGCTGCATGGGATAGCTTCAGATTTGGGGAGGGTGGGGGGGGGGGGGGGCTTGGGGTTTGTATGTTTGTGTTTGTTCAATCTGAGCTCCAACATAGTCCACATACGTGCTCCTACCTCTAGTAGTTGTTATTGCTGGGAGGTGCACTTTACTTATTTCTTCGTTTGGTTTAGCTTTTTCCGCTTACCGGTGTACCTCGCCGTCATGGGAACCCACTCCGACTTCAGGTACTTGTAATTTACGTCCCCAAGTTAAGGACGAGAAGTCAGCATTTTAGTCCACCTGACCAGTGTAGGGGTTGAACTAGCTACTTCCCATTAGCATACCGGAAGTTTCAGAGCCAGCGCTTTTATCCATTCGGCCATGCTGATCTACGGAGGTCAGGGGGTCAGTTGGTTGAGGATACATCGCTGATACCTTGGACATGAATCGGGTACATTGCAGACACTCGGACATGGAGATGTGTGAGGCAGGTATATTGCAATCATCTGGACATGAGGAGGAGTGTGACTGGTAAGTGAGAGTGTGGAGTGTAAAAGGAGAAAACATGTCATTAATCCCACGATATATACTGTCACGTGAAAGGTGTTAGTGTAGTGGTTAACTCGTTTGACTGTCAGAAGGGTGGTCATGCGTTCGAATCCCCACCAGTCACTTATTATTATTTTCTTTTACAATTGGCCTGGGCTCACAAGTTAACCCACTCTAAAATTGTTACCATAAAATGTTCTGGGAAGCAAAGACGATTGCCGTAATAATAACCACAACAGGCATTTAGTGTCGGTTAGTCCAGCACCATAAGCCGTGTATGCTACAAGGTGTGTGTCAGAGCCTAACATGGTATAGCTATGCAGCAACATCGTTACGACACCCGGCGGACAAGAATTGTCGGCTGGCAAGATTGTTACCTGACACGCGACCAGCGGTCAGGTTGACGACAGACGCACGCAGGCCACGTGACGCCACTAGAGGCAGTGGGCAGTTTGCGTGCTAGCCTCAGACCGAGCTGGGACCTGAGACTGGAAGGACATGTGTGATGAGAGCAAGGCGTTTGTGTGGATCTCTGTGGTTGAAGGCCGAACGACTGATATCTTGAGCGTCAGACCTATGAGCTGTATTGTGGTTGTGAGCGTCGTGAGTTATATATTGTAGATTGTTGTAATTATCGTTCTGTATTTAATGTGGCAATAAATCCATAGAACTTGTGTCGCTGTGTCTTACGTCGAATCACGTTATACTTGTACTGTCTCACACGTGTTAGCTAACGAGCCAATTATAAGATCCTGACATGTGTGGACGTGGGTTGCTCGTCCTTGTTTAAGAACCTAATATATGTAGACGTGTGTTGCTCGTCTTTGTTATTTAAAACTATAATTCTTGAACTTGTAAAATTTGTCAAGGTTATAGCTATGTAAATGTGATCGTAAAAGTCTCATTGTGATCCATTACTACATTGTTTAAATATGTGTAAAACCATTAGTAAATGTACAGTACATATTGTTTGATCCTGTAAACGTGTAAAACATTTGTGATTTGTGAAACTTGTCACCGTTTGACCTTGTCGACATTGTGATTTTGTCGCCATTTTGACCTTGTCGCCATCTTGTAAACTTGATGTCTGTGTCCTTACTGAATGTCATCTTGATGTAAGTGATGTGTCATCAATGTTATTGAGTGTTCAAATACAGATAGGTTGTCTTTGTGCATTGAGTTTGTGGAACGCAAAGAGGTTTGGAAAGAGTGTAACTTCTGTTGAGAAAAACACTGTTGACGACAAATTTACGACATACAATTATACTCGACGCCATCCAAACCTAATCAACATTTAGTGACTTGCAGGCACACACCAACAAATAGACACTAACTTATTTTTCTCCAAAAACAAAGCAGGTTTTTCCGTACCATCCATAACCTTGCCGTAGAGGTCATTAGTGGTTCCGAAGTAACGACCCTACAGTTTTCCTAGCCCGATTGTCCAACCATTCGTCACCGTATCCAGGGCACTTGAGTATATTTTTCTATACTTTAACTTTACGTATGCATTAGTGGGCACGCATCGTATAGTAAAATCAATTGTAAATTGTTTACTACTAACCATTTATAACATATTTTGTGTGGTTGATTTTCATTGACACTTGCGTGCTAGCCTCAGACCGAGCTGGGACCTGAGACTGGAAGGACATGTGTGATGAGAGCAAGGCGTTTGTGTGGATCTCTGTGGTTGAAGGCCGAACGACTGATATCTTGAGCGTCAGACCTATGAGCTGTATTGTGGTTGTGAGCGTCGTGAGTTATATATTGTAGATTGTTGTAATTATCGTTCTGTATTTAATGTGGCAATAAATCCATAGAACTTGTGTCGCTGTGTCTTACGTCGAATCACGTTATACTTGTACTGTCTCACACGTGTTAGCTAACGAGCCAATTATAAGATCCTGACAGTGTGTTATCAGGACCTTTACCTATCCTTGCTAACTTATCGAATACTGCCATAGGGTTATGATGTGTAAGTCCTACCAATACACTAGATCAATGTATCATGATTCTTCTTCTTCTGCGTTCGTCCAGAATGTTGGTTTAGACGTAACTGCGTTGTGCCTGTTTACAGCAGAGCTGCGATATGTGAACGTTTCAGCCGACACAGCCGACATATTCGGGAATTTGTTGGCTGGTTAATCTTTCAGGGGTATAATGATTCAGTGTACCAGTTCCCTTCCTCATTGCCTTTAATTTCATTATCCAGTTCCCATTTTGTGAGGGTGGGTCGTTCCCAGAACCATACCGTTTGCAAAAAATGTTTTAACTCGTTATTGAAAGGGGACCAATGTTTCTGGGAGTAAGTGCGTGGAGGAGGGTGACTGGTAAGCGAGAGTGTGGAGGAGGGTGACTGGTAAGTGAGAGTGTGGAGGAGGGTGATTGGTAATGAGAGTGTGGAGGAAAATGTCTTGTTGAAGAGAGTGACGGGTAAGTAAGAGTGTGGAGTAGGGTGATTGATAAGTAAGAGTGTGGAGGATGGTGATTGGTAAGTGAGAGTTTGTAGGAGGATGACTGGTTGGAGGGAGTGACTGATAAGTGAGCGAGTGGAGGAGAGTGACAGAAGAGCGTGGCTGATGTATGAGAGTGTGGAAGAGTGACTAATGAGTGAGGGTGTGGAAACACTGCAATAGTTCTTCATTCAATTACTTCATTAGATAATAACTATTACTTCAACTATTTCATACTAAAATATTTAAGACTTCACTACTTCAATTTACAATAGTAATTACTTTAACAACTTTATTCTACAACAATTATAACTTTAACTAACTTCATTCTACAATTATTAATTCGTTACATTCTTCAGTAATTATGTCTTCATATTCTACAATAATTATGACTTCATATTCTACAATAATTATGACTTCATATTCTACAATAATTATGACTTCATATTCTACAATAATTATTAATTCACATTCTACAATAATTATTACTTCACATTCTACAATAATTATGATTTCACATTCTACAATAATTATGACTTCACATTCTACAATAATTATTACTTCACATTTTACAATAATTATTACTTCACATTCTACAATAATTATGACTTCACATTCTACAATAATTATTACTGCACATTCTACAATAATTATGACTTCACATTCCACAATATTTATGACTTCACATTCTACAATAATTATTACTTCACATTTTACAATAATTATGACTTCACATTCTACAATAATTATGACTTCACATTCTACAATAATTATGACTGCACATTCTACGATAGTTATTATTTCATCATAACAATAGTTATTATTGTACGATAGTAAGTGTCAGAAGACAGAAACGTTAAGAGTCGTCTCTAATTACCTGCTATGGTAGAAAAAAAGACTGTTACCCATCATGTCTGTCTGTGACTAACTCTCACTGTCCTACTACAAATTATCATCTGTTGATACACTGTCCTCCACTACTTAATGATGTCATTGGTAAACTATGACTACCTGTCACTGTCTAACAGTACACTTTCACCCATCACTAGTATTGTCTATGACTGTCTATCACTGACCAACAATAGACTATCATCCATCACTGACACTGTCGATGCCAACCTGTGACTGTCCAACAGTACATTGTCATCAATCACTAACACTTCCTATAACTGTTTGCCACTGTCCAACAATACACTGTTACTCTCCATGACTGCCTGCCACTGTCCAACAATACACTGTTACTCTCCATGACTACCTGCCACTGTCCAACAATTGGCTATCACTGTCTATGATTACACGCCATTGTCCTACAATACACTATACTTTATCACTAACTTCTTTACCTTCAAATAATATTGTCTGCCAGTTAAATTATTTCATATCAATACAAGCACATTAGTCACTAACATTAACTGACGTGTACGTGAATACATCTGCAGTATAATATCAACGGTAGGTAATACACAGCGTGTTAGCCTTCCCACAGGTACATGTATGTACACAACCCTTATACTGATATCATGTTACATGCAGGAGCTGTGTTCCATTGTTCCCGGGCCTCTACTTACATCTGGCGTCGTCGGAAGTTCATCGCACTTCTCCCTGTCTGGTTTGGATGGGTCACAATCCAGCAGCATCCACTGTAACTCGAACTAAAGGTATGAAAGAAAAACAAGATGTTTTACAAGGGAAACAATATATTGTCAATTCACGGAAGATAACTGTAATTATATCCCTTGAAATTATGTGCCCTGTAGTTAGTTAGTTAGTTTGTTTGTGTGTTTGTTTGTTTGTTTGTTAGTTAGTTAGTTAGTTAGTTAGTTAGTTATATGCGTATCCTTTTACAGGACGTCGCAGTAAACCCCGGCATTTTTTGCTGTTCGTGATTTATTGGCAAGTGTACGTTCAGTAGCTTGCCATTGTTTTCTGAACGACCGGGACTCATACAATTTTCATTAAAAAAACCACTGCAAGGCGGTCTAGTGCCAAATTGCCCGCAATTGTGTTTCGAACACGGTAGGCTGGATTACGAGCTTCATCTGTAACATCTTCGCCGAGAAGCCGGCAGTAGTACGAGGGGCGGTCAATAAGTAATGCCTCGTAATTTTTAATTTCATTCAATAGGCCAAAACATCAGATACAATTCACATTGAAATGAAGCCCTAAGTCTTTACTTAAAAAATCTATTTCTCAATGTAGTGTCCGTTATACTTTATAGTTTTTGTCCATCTTCTCAAAAGGGCATGTATTCCCGCACGGTAAAAGTTTGTGTCCTTTTTCCTAAACCACTGGTTTACAGCGCGTTTCGTGGCTCGGTGTCCTAAAAGTGATGTCCATGAAGATCTTCTTTCAGTGGTCCAAACAGATGGAAGTCTGACAGTGCTAAGTCGGGACTGCAAGAGGGATGTGGTAATAATGCCCAGCTAAATTCTGCAATCATATCAATGGTGTGTTTAGCGGATGTGGCGTGGCATTATCTTGCAACAGTAGTGCAGTTCTCGGATCTCTGAATTGGGAAAGTCGTCCAAAACGCCCTCTAAGCTTCTTCAACGTTTCATTGTAACGGTCAGCATTCCCAGTGTTTCCCTGTTCCAAGAATTCGAGAAGAATCACACCTTCCGAGTCCTAAAATACGGAGGACATAACTTTCTCTACAGATGGTGACATTTTGAACGCCTCACTATCGGCGATGTTGTGTGATGCCATTCCATTGAATGCCTCTTGGATTCTGATTCAAAGAAATATAAACCCAAGACTAATCACCTGTCACAATATCCGATACAAACCCAAATCCTTCAGTTTCGTAACGGCGCAGGAGGTTGATGGCTATGGGAGGGCTCCGTGGCAAAGTGGTCAAGCAGTTTGACTCGGGCTCCGAAGGTTGTGGGTTAGATTCTGGGCCGCGTCCTTCGGTTCACGAGGTAAATTTTTTCAGAGACGCCTGTGGGTCGTCGCTGGAGCTACGGAATTCGTGCTTTGTGCGACGCTTTCCCCACTGCGGAAAGAGACCGAGCCATATGGGATAAAAACCCGGTGCAATGAAGTCGACCCTGTCGACTTTTAAGCGACTTTTTTGTTTCCTTTATGTCTGTCTGTCAACATTCTGGGTACCCACTGTGCACAAACCTTTGAATAACCCTGGTCTTTAATGATGGTCTGGGCAATGCCTTCACTAATGAAAAGTATGGAACACAGTTCACCCAATGTTACAAGACGGTCACCACGAATGATGTCATCAATTCGATGAATGTTTTGTGGAGTCAATGCAGTTGACGGACGGCCAGTCCGCTTTGTGACGGCCATTGAGGATTGACCTGCTTCATCTTCGTCACAACGATGTACTCAACGTCGGACATTGCTAACATCGATTGTTGAATCGCCATAAAGAATATTCAAACGTTCGTGGATGCATATCGGGGTCTCGCTTTCAGCATTAAGGAATTCAAAGACATTACGTTGCTTTAACCGAACTTCTTTGGTTGTCATTTTTAAACCGTTACTGTTGCGCAACCTGTGACTGAAACAGGTTGGTAGTGATATACAGTGCAGAGGAGTGGATGATGAATCATGCTAAATTAATAAATTGTACACCGATAAAGTATTTACATAGATAAAAAAATAGAAGATATTACTTATTGACCGACCCTCGTAGCATAAAGTAAAATTTCGCACAAATAATTTAACTCTCAATAAGAAAGTAAAGAAAACAACCGCTCAATAAGACCAAAACAAAACAATTTCTTCATAAGACCAAAACATAACAGTTTCTTCATTAGACCGATATATAGCAATCTCTTCATGAAACCGACGAAACATAGCAATGACTTCAGAAGACCGAAACATAGCAATCTTTTCATAAGACTGAAACAAGGCAATTGTTCAAAAAGACCAAAAACAAGCTTAACTGTCTCATACCGATCCGGGAAGCACCACACTAGGCGAGAACAGGACACACAGGCAGAGGACGCTACCGAGGGGTAGAATCATTACAAATTAGCGTTAACCCGGAACGGAAATATCCGAGGTCGAACGTCTCTGCATCCAGGCGACGCAAGGATCACTTGGAGTAGAATACGGCGTCTTGCAAAGACTGCCCTCCGCAACTGTAGCGAGGGCAAGAGGAGTCCAAACCTTAATAGAATTAACCCAAAGGAGGAGCTGGCTTCCACTGGGAGCGTGAGGAGGTGGGATCCAAAAGCTATGAACGGGGTACGAAGAAGGCAACAGAACATGCTGCAACATCGACGTCAACTGGTTCATAGCTAGCCATGGAGGTTGAGGTTGAGGTGAAGACTGAGGCAAACTGCCTAGGTCAGTTGTGGCGCAGTGAATAGTGATAACGCTGACAGATGCACACTCTGAGTCAAGCACAGCAGCTAAAATACCATATTAGCCAAATAAAGATAGGAGATGTTGATGAGTGTAACTTGTAAAATGATAGCTAAACATTTGCTACAAGAGTATCCAACATCCAACATATGCAGAACAGAGAAAAGTGTTTTGGTTTACGTCCGTTCCTTTTGAGGAAAAGTTTCAAAAATCTATGAAGATGTCAACAAGATTAAGTTGACTGCTGCTTTCTTTGCATTCAATCATTTCGACGTCTGTATATGAGCAACAAAAAAAAAGTTTTCATATTTTTCATTAGTTATTACCTTTCACTAAAGTTATGATTCAGTACGGTGCAAATATGAAGGTTTAATAATGTAATAATTATAATAATGACAATAATGGGGGGGGGGGGGGGAAGGAGCGTGTGAGCACTGTGGACGAGGAGGCCAGCACTAATACTAAAATAATCTATATCGGTAACATCAACACAGCTATACAAAATGGCAGACAAATGAAATAATCGCTATATGGATAAGAGGGCGCACAGAAACATGCTCGAAAATGGGTTAATAGTGAATACCGAGTAGACAGTAATTGATGAACACAATAACAAAGCCAGAATTACAACATAGAAATATGTATGAATATGATTTTATTGATTTGTCTGCAAGATCAGACCTTTGTAGGTAGCGTGGCCGAGCGGTCTAAGGCGCTGGTTTAAGGCACCAGTCTCTTCGGAGGCGTGGGTTCAAATCCCACCGCTGCCACTTTTTAAAAATACTAATTATATAGTAGCCTTTAGCCATTTGTTAAAGCTGTACAATTTTTTTTTTAAAGGTGTGCAAGGTCTGCAAGGTGTGGAATGCGCCTGGCCCTGCAGCCAGCAGGGTTAGGATCGGCTAGCCTCTCCCAGGAGGGGTGAAGAGCGAAAATTAGTAGCCTGCCGATGACCCGTAGACTACACACGTCAACCCCCACCTCCGCGTGGTGCAGACCGGGCAACCATGACCGCGAGGTCATGGGCTAACGGGGCTATGGCTCGCCATAGGGGATGGACTCCCTGTGGTCAGATTTGTGTCCTAAACCTGCGACTGGCCTAGCAAGCCGGCAGGGGATCTTCATACTGCATCATAGAAAAACTAAGAAGTATAAACGGACTGACAACATATGTAAAGAAACCAGCCAAGCAGAGATAGCAAGAATACCACATGACGAGAACACAGAAGAAGAACCATCTGCAAATCTAACCATTAGAGAACTCCTGTTTGCGGACGACCAAGCACTAATAGCAAAATCAGAAGCTGAATTACAAGACCACATGAATAGTCTAAACGAAATGTGTAGGGAACATAACATGAAAATTAGCACAAGCAAAACAGAGGTAATGACTATAACTAAAGAAGAACAAACAATAACAATTCACCTAAACGAACATCCCTTGAAACAAGTGAAGAGTTTCAAGTACCTGGGAAGTATAATATCATCAAATGGCAGATCAGAAGACGAGATCGAAAATAGGTGCAATAAGGCAAATCAACTCATTGGACAAATGGCACCAATACTAAAGAACAAACATGTATCAGTAACTACTAAGAAAGCACTTTACAACACAATCTTCCTACCAACTCTATGCTACCAATGCCAAACCTGGACAATGACAGAAAAAGAGAAAAGAAAAATCACAACAACAGAAATGAGGTTCCTGAGAAGAATACTCAACGTATCAAGAAGAGATAAGATCAGAAATGAAGAAACCAGGACTAAAGTGGGGGTTAAAGCAGCACTAGATTTTATTAGAAAGCAGCAAGTCAAATGGTTTGGCCATGCAAGTAGGTTACCAGTCAACAGCATACCACAACAAGCAATGATGTACAGACCAGATGGAAACAGAGGAAGAGGCCGGCCACGTAAACGTTGGACGGAGGGAATAGCAGAGTCCATGGAAATATCGATATATGAAGCCCATAATCGGGCACTCTCACGAAGTTTATAATTCACCTTGACACCGCAAGGTACAAGAGGAACATGATGAGATGAGATGAGATGATTTTATTGATTTGTCTGCAAAATCAGACCTTTGTAGGTAGCGTGGCCGAGCGGTCCACCAGTCTCTTCGGAGGCGTGGGTTCAAATCCCACCGCTGCCACTTTTAAAAAATACTAATTATATAGTAGCCTTTAGCCATTTGTTAAAGCTGTACAATTTTTTTTTTTAAATCATAATTTTAAAGTAATAATCACATTAAACTTGTTGCCTTTAGAGACCCATTTATTAAAACTGGGAAAAATAACATAATTTTTAAGAAAGCAAAATTTCTTGGTAACTCGAACAGTTCAGAATATGAACTCTCAAAGTTCAGAATCCAATAAATCATACAATGATAGAATGAAATATACAAATTAAAAAAATGCAATGAGCCATTCACCGTTCAAAACATCAAGGATATTCAATAAAATGTTTTCCCTGCAGTGAATTTGAATAACGAAGACACAAACAATAGACTACACAATTTGTTGGTAGCCTAGCAACACCTACACACAGGATATTGTCATCAATAATGCGTCATACTTTGGAAACCGGTCATGTGATTAATAGAGACAATACGTTTCGCGTGTTGTTTAACACACAAAATGGTCGAATGTTATAGATGACGGAAACCATTGCTATTCATATACATTTGTCAATTTTGTGCATGATAGTCAGTTTAACATTAATTATAAAGGGTATGTAAGGTTAATGTGAACATTTGTGCAGGGTTGGGTATGTTACTACTGTTCTCGTGTAATATGATGTGAAAATGAGTAAATTGTTTCTATAATAATAATAATTTTAAAAAAACATAATTTGCAATTTCAAAATCCATGTATTGATATTCTTTTTCTAATACTTTATGCGTCATAAAGTAATTAAGATATTCACTACAGTAAGTTACATCCTCTTCTTCTTTCGTTCGTAACAGGACATTGTAATCAGCATTCTCTGGCTGCTGGTAATTTTCTAGGCAATTTAACGTTTAGTGGCTTCCTATTTGGTTTTCAACTGCCTCGCATTATCGAAATCAACGCAAAGTGATCTGATCCCAATCGTCTGTGGCTGATTTCGAACACGTGACCCGGTATATCAGAGAACAACGAAACTGCATTCACCAACTCCTAGGCCACAGACATCAGCGAGCTAACATTATTGTGAGACAATAAACTGTATTATTCGTGGCGTACTTTTGTATTGGCATTCTGGCAGCGGCAATACGCATAGTCTACCTGTGCGGGATGTTGGTTTGTCGAGATTCCTGTCTGTTCCATTGTTCACATGAGGCAATGAGAAGCATATTGTGTGATATTCACTGGCACAGAAGCGGAGCATAATGGGACGACCTTTAGCAGTGAAGTCGGAAAAGCAACTAACTAACTGATTAACTAACATTATCGTGAACAAATTTAACCCAAATAATAATAATAATAATAATAATAATAATAATAATAAGAAGAAGAAGAAGAAGAAGAAGAAGAAGAAGAAGAAGAAGAAGAAGAAGAAGAAGAAGAAGAAGACGAAGAAGAAGAAGAAGAAGAAAAAGAAGAAGAAGAAGAAGAAGAATCCATAACAATAATAATAATAACTGTAACAATAACAACAACGATAATAATAATAACAATAATAACAGTAATAATAATAATAACGTCGGTCAGCATGACCGAATGAATACGAGCGCATGTTCTTAAACTTCCGGTGTGCTGATGTACAGGTAACTCCTACACTGTTCACTGGTAAGTTGGACTAAAATGTTGACCTCTCGTCCTTGACGTAAATTATAAGTACCTCTGAAGTCAGAGTGGGTTCACCTGATGACGAGGGACACTGTTAATAGGGAAATCTAATCCACATGCAAATTTCAGTCCAGCACTTCTAGAAGTAGTGTGTATGGACGACTCTTGAGATCAAAGCGAGCGAGCGCAAAACAAATAATAATAATAATAATAATAATAATATAATAATAATAATAACAGCAATAATAATAACGATAATAATAATAATTACAATAGCAATGATGATGATGATGATGATGATGATGATGATGATGATGATAATAATAATAATTATACTGATAATAATACTAATAACAATAATATTAATAATAACAAGAACAGCAATGATAAGATATGAAATTAATCACACCGTACCGGTGTTGTTCTCCCGTTTTCTTTAGTGCCCAGGAGGATGTCTCCATTGACGTCGATCTGGCGTCGGGGAGGCAGAGGCTGCGAGGCGATTGGTTTACAGTCTATGTACATCTCGATGTTGTCTCTGGTGACGCTGAAGTGAATTTTGTGCCAGTCTTTGTTGAACAACTGCCAGAGAAACATGTGTGTTTTACAGTCAAGCCACATCAGTGTAAATATATTTGCGTTTTACAGTCAAACCACATCAGTATAAATATATGTTTTATAATCAAACCACATCAGTATTAATCTATGTTTTATAATCAAACCACAGCAGTATAAATCTATGTTTTTTAATCAAGCTACATAAGCATATATTTGTGTTTCACAATCACACCACATCAGTATAAATATACGACTCTTTTGCTCACTTTGAAGCGTGTACCTAAACGGTGCTATCCCCATAATTGTATAAACAAATTGACACTCGATACAAGTTATGGTCAATATTTCGCGTCCGCCTTTGCTTTCCAAAACATTTTCCGGTACCTATTTTCAGGCTTGTCCATGGGACATAATTTTCTGTTCCATCCCATCCCATTTCATGGTAATTTATGCCTGTCCCATCCCATCCCATCCCATCGTAATTTATGCCTGTCCCATCCCATCTCATCCCATCTCATCCCATTGGGAATAACATTCCAATGGCCAAGCCTGGCTGGCTTGTCCATGGGACATATTGTTCTGTCCCATCCCATCCCATCGTAATTTATGCCTGTCCCATCCCAGCCCATCTCATGGGACCTTTCCTATGGGATTCCCATGGGAATACCATTCCCATGGCCAAGCCTGCCTATTTTAAGCTGGATTAACCTGGAAGCGCAGGTCACGTTCTTGTCATCACGAACAGAAGTCACATTCAGTACATACCCGCCGAGACTTCTTATTAAACACCAGTCTCTCCAGCCGACCGCTGGTGTTGACGAAGTACAGCTCCACGGTTTTCCGACGTCCATCCAGCAGGACCCCGAACTGGGGTTGTCCTACGAGGTCTCTGATCTGGAACAGGTTCCATCGCTCCTTTCGTGTGTCACCCAACATACGAAATGTACTAACAAAGGAGAACTGATCAGGCAGACCGTTCGGGAAAAGATCTCTGAAAATTACAAGGGATACATTTGCTGGCACCTGGCCGTCTGAAAGACGATAGTTTGTTACATTGTGCTTAAAAATGGCATCAAAACTGCAACCCAAGGTGGGGAATGGATCTCTGGCGAAAGAGTTACGGACAATTCGTAATCCCGCATAAACGTGTTCGAAACATAATTGCGGGCTATTTGGCATGAGACCACCTTGCGTTGGTTTTCATACAATAATAGTATGAATGCTGGTCGTTCATAAAGCAATGGCAAGCTACTAACCGTAAACTTAGGAAGGAATCACAAATAATCAAACATTTATGTGTACTCTGCGATGTCCCGTAAAAATATATGAAGCTAACTGTTTATAGCTGGAACCTGGGATGGAGTTATACCTCGCCATAGTACAAAACCTGGGCTAAATTGTAGAGATCATGTGTTGCATTATAATACCTCTTTCGGCCTGCCTAGTTTACTCCAGAGGAAAGGTAACACCAATACAACTGGAGCAAGACAAGCTGCAGAGACTGCCCAATCAGTAAAGCAGTGCTCTTACTTTCCACCTGTCGGAGCTTCGATCCAAGACCAGTTGCCGACCAAGGCTTAGGGCGTGCTCTATCCCGCCATGAAATTTAGTCTTTAGGTCGCATTTCACCGCACTCAGATAAGAGAAAATGTTGCCTCATTAAATCCCTATTTCATAAAAACGTAGCCCCATTATTTTCTCTCCTTAGTAGTTTCCTTGCCGGACTCCCTGGCCTAGGGTTGAGCGATTTTCTCGTAATCCCGTATACTCTCGTGAGTAACGTGACGTGCGCGAGAATCGGTGGCGGTTCTAGCCCGTCGGTAACTTACGGAGTATGTGAGCCGGTCGCTCAGAAAGCAATGGTAAACTAATGCGCGTAATCTTGCCAAGAAATCTACAATCAGCTGAAAGATGCTGATGTTGACAGCGATGTCCCGTAAAGGATATGCGAAAAACATGTGTGATTGTTTCCCTTGTTTATTATAATTATTTCCCTTACTCAGAGTCACACCGGTCTGTGGAGAATGGTAGTGAACGCTATTCGTTACTCATCTCATCTCATCTCATCTCATCATTGTTCCTCTTGTACCTTGCGGTGTCGAGGTGAAGTATAAACATCAGGAGAGTACCCACTTATGGGCTTCATGTATTGATATTCCCATGGACTATGTTATTCCCTGCGTCCATCGTTTACGTGGTCGGCCTCTTCCTCTGCTTCCATCTGGTCTGTACATCATCGCTTGTTGTGGTATACTTTTACTTGGTAACCTACTTGCATTGTTTAAATTCTGAGATGGATGCACTTATATAGTTGGGATTAGAGATAGACATTACACTTATGCTGATTATGAGATCATGATATAAGATTATGAGACTGACATTGTAATTACGTTGCTCGAATTCTGACAATAACATTATACTCAAAGTAACGGTCAACATTCTCACGCCTTAGGGCACCATTGAGAATATCCCATATTTGTAGAGATCAATCAAGATCATTCAGCACTTGGTGGGTGATATTGTCAGTTTCCCGCCGGCATCTTTTTGTTCCCAAGATAGTTCATTGGTAGCCAGTTTAGACTGGGTCGACTTGTGAGACCCGGTCAATTTGAAAACTTTGAGTCCACGCCGATGCAGAACGAAATCATGACTACATGGCCGTCACAAAAGCATGTAGCCACAAAGTTATTTCGGTTCACTACATTACACTTTCGCTGTTGGAATTATGCATTTAACATTGTGTTTACCCTGTTCGAATTCTGAGATTAACATTATACTTACGTTTTTCGAATTCTGAGATTGACATTATTCTTAAGATTTTTTTTTTTTTTTTGTTTTGTTTTTTCAGAATACTGAGATTGACATTATACTGATGTATCTTTTAAATTCTTAGACTGGCATTATACTTACGTTTTTTTATTTCCTTTTCGAATTCTAATATTGACATTATACGTACGTTTTTTTTTTTTAAATCGAATTCTAAGATTGACATTGTAGGTTAGCTGTTAGAAATCAGACTAGCATTGTGCGTATGCTGTTCGTATTCTGTGGCTGACATTATACTTACATTGTTTGAAATCTGAGATTAATATTATTATACTTACATTGATCTAAATCTGAGATTGACATTATACTTACATTATCGAAATCTGAGATTGACATTACA
Source organism: Cepaea nemoralis (assembly GCA_014155875.1). Lineage (NCBI taxonomy): Eukaryota > Metazoa > Mollusca > Gastropoda > Stylommatophora > Helicidae > Cepaea > Cepaea nemoralis. The sequence goes on from JACEFZ010015132.1 coordinate 184,564, forward strand.
CTCATGCTGTTTGAACCCTGAGATTGACATGAAACGTATGCTATTCGAATTTAAAGATATACTTACGCTGTTCGAATTCTGAGATTGGCGTTTTCGTCTATCCTGTATGCTGTTTGGAACTCGTTTGTGCCCTGTACTTGTCGCACTCCTTCTTGTCTCCGTGGATCGTCCAGCCTGTACTTGGAGATGAAGTCAAAACCTGTGGACACATTTTAAACACTCGATATAACAATTACATCTTTCGGTTACGGGGTGCTGCAACATTGAAGTACTATTTGTCTATGTTATTGTCATCAACATAATGATCACCATCGTCATCATTATAATGATCACCACCATCATCATCATCATAATGATCACCGTCATCATCATCATCATCATCATCATCATCATCATCATCAACGCATATTAAACGTAAAGAAGGGTTTTAAAGATGCAGTAATAAAAAGAATAATGATTGATAGAAGATGTAGAGGTCGATTAACACGACGGCTGGAGGGACATTAAGATATTTGACGCACTAAAATGAACGATGAACTTGATAGATTTTGAGAGATGTTTTTGTCGGTCGGGTCGTTATAGGAGCGAAGTTCTGCATATGACTTGTTATATGAAGATGATGATAATGATGATGATGATGATGATGATGATGATGATGATGATGATGATGATGATGATGATGATGATGATGATGATGATGATGATGATGATGATGATGACGGTGATCATTATGATGATGATGATGTGATAATAATGATTCCCTATTCACTTGAGAAAGGGAAAATGGCTATTATTGTTAATCTAATTCTGTCATATGGCTAGTTGGCTGTCTCTTAACACCTTAAAAAGAAAGTTTTTTCGTTCGTTCTCTGTTTCGACGATCAATATGATGACTGACCGCAAGAAACGATTATAAATCGCTTGACTTCTTTCTGAAGTAATTATATTGAAATTCACAATTAGCACCATCCTGTGGCTGTGGCAAGACCTTGAGAAACATCTATCCTTTCTTCCTGTACAGACTTCTTTTGTTATGCTATTCAGTCTGACCTATCTAGAAGATGAGTTTTAGCTTGTAGAAAAGTGTAGTAATAATTTGCTAGTTTATGTGGAGCACAGGAGTGAACTGAGAATCCAATATAAAGAGACTTATTCTTGTCCACCATTCATTATCTTTTAGAGATAATCAGTATTTTAAAGGGTCGAGTCCTTTAGACAGACACTTGCGACGACATGCCTTCATTCGGGTGGGGAGGGGGGGGGGGGGACTGCGTGGTCTCGAGGGATGGCGTCCGCCTCGGTGCTGGAGGTCCCGGGAGGACCGGGATCTTTTCACGTGGACTTCTAGTAATAATATTTCCCCTGGTCTCTGTGTAGTGAGATCGGACGACCGTGTGTATTGTTGCGCACGTAAAAATTCCCTTGGCAGTTGGAAATCGAAAAAGAGTAGTCTAACAGCGCTGCCCGGGCAAACTTTCGAGTTAAAAATCTACCCAAAGTATTTCAGGAACCTCGCCGGTGCTACGGAGTTCGTTTGAGTTATGAGGAGAACGGAGCACTTATGGGTTACACCCATGTGCCGTGTTGTTGATCCATCGACTAAACTAAACCAAACTAAACTGCCTTCATTAGCAAACAAATACACAAAACACAACATATAAACACGGGGAAGACGCTGCGGTGACAACATTAATCACAAATGAGGTCAGCATCCATATGACCCACAAGTTTTGACAACATTGTGGATCTATAAAGAACGTTCAGATTTTGAATGATTCCTTGATCACAAGGCTGAAGTGTTGATGTGGCATAAGGTGGCAGAAACAAAAGCTCTGTTGCCTTTAGATTGTTAATTTTTGTGTGGGCTGAATAATTGTCAACAATTAAAAGAACTTTTCTTTGTTTACACACCATTGAATAATCAAATTCTTGTAGCCACCCATTGAACAGTCCTGATGTCATCATGCCTTTGAATTGGCTCTGTAATTCACACACAATGTTGTCAGGCCTTTGAAACAACGAGGATTTTAAAATGTTCCAATCACAAATAAAGGCCATTTTTCACTACCACCCATATTGGAACACACAACCACTGTTATACTTTCTTTTGATATCCCCCCCCCCCCCCCCCCCCCCATTTCATTTTCATTTTTGAAAGAAAATGTTTTATCAGGTAACAATCTCCAAAATAATCCATTTTTATCGGCATTAAATACATCCGCAGAATTATATTTAGCTAAAGCAGGTCTGAGAACGTCTTATATTCATGAGCGAGTCATTGCTTCGTCGACTGACTGTTTCTCTCCATGCACATTCTTGTAAGTGATGTAGTGTCGTTTTTTGAAGCGATCCAACCAGCCAGCACTACAATTCCAGTCTGTCTGACCTCTAAGACGTGCAAATTCTTCTGCTTTCGCAATAAGTAAAGGCCCATTTACTGGTACATTTGCCGATCTAATCACAGTGAACCATTTTAAAAAGGCAGCATCAACAAAATTGCACGCAGCAATTCTTCTAGCTCACTGCCTATCACTGTCGATTTGACATTCGAAAAACAATTGTTTGTAGCGGTCTTTATGCTTTACAATGTCGGAAAGTGTAGATGTTGGAATACCAAATTCTCTAGCTATATCCACTTTCTTCTTCCCACTATGTTCAACCTCTTCCAACAGCTCAATCTTTCTGTTTAATGTCAAAGTTTTAAGCTTTCGTCCACTAGCAGCCATTGTTGGCATGTAGCAACATATTATGTGCCAGATTGTTCTCCGGGCTGACTAAAAATACACAATCGTTCGCGAAACAAATGTTTTTTTGGGGTGTGTGTATGTGTGTGTGAAATGAACAGTTCGACTTACACGTGGACATTTATATAGTCGGTAATTCATTTTTATGTTCGACGAAAATTCGAGTTAAACGAATTGGACTTATCATGAATTTTTATACAAAGATAAATAAGGATCTTGGCCGGGACCAAGCCAATAACGTCGACTTAAGCGAAATTCTAGTTATCCGAGTTCGACTTAAGTGGACTCGACTGTATACATCGGTATGATTGCCAGTGGTTCAGAAATAAATCACATAGTACTGAACGTAAACTTGCCAAAAATAACAAGCAGCCAAAAATGCTGGGGTTGACTCCAACATCCTGTAAAGTTATGCAACTAACTTTTTAAAAGCTAAATTCCCCTAGATGATTCTGTATGTGAGTAATCCTTTTGTTTTTTTCTTCCGTGGAGACTATTGTAGGTGTGTATGAAAGAGTAAAGTTAATTCAGTTAGACCTGCTTCAGTCTTCAGAAGTTGTCTTATAGATCCGTTCATTAGACTAGTGAGGTTAATATATTATATTCACGCAGTGTATTGAACCCGCGATGATAGCGTGATGAGACGCATACAGTCCTCCCAGACACCCCTAATGAAAGGAAGTAGTTTTATTTTGCAATTCAGAAACAGACATGTGGCCATGATTGCCAGTAGCTTAACTGCCATTTCAAACCCCGCCAAAGTGGTCTCCATCAACGTGATCTAACTGTCACTGTGACACTGAAAGAAAAAAAACCTGGGCTATTTCCTGACAATATCACGGCCGCAGACTGGGTGCTTTTATGCATCAGTTTCAATACTGTTGACCCAGACTGAACTGTCCTGATTGGCGTGTATTGGGGTCAGGGCAACTGACATGCTCAGTGAGTGCCGTGAATTCAGAGCGGGTCACAGCTGGCAGGTGACAATTGAGAGGTGCCCTTTGTGAAGGAGGAGATCAGATGGTGGTCATTTGCTTACTATCTACATACTTGAATGTTCTTTCATCCTTGTATTTTAGCGAACTGGAGTCGGATGTGTGGAGAAAGACGGCCAGTTATTGCAGCCTTGTTGTAAATGGAATGGGTAGGTAAATCGAAACAGAAAAAGGAGTAGCAGATGATGAGGATGCTGATAATAATTATAATTATTATGATGTTTAGGATGATAATTATCATGGTGACGAAGCAGCAGCAGGAGAAGAAGAAAAAGAGCAGGAGGGGGAAAAGAGAAGAAGTGTCGCAGAAGTTACTGTATAATGACAGAAGTATCGGTTAGGGAACCCTGTGACGCCACAAAGACAGTTCATAAATACGATTCACATATACTGTTTGGAGCTCATAGAAGCAGCAGAGAAATTTAGAGACAAGAGAACACACTAGGCAACATAACAATTTAAAGCTATAGTTATGCCATCGAGACTGGAACCTGTCGCCGTTAAATGACAGTATCATCTCGCCAAACAATCAATGAGAATTGAATTATTGCACAGGGAGATAAGAGTTACCAGTCCCCTTACGTTTCCTTATGGTAATGAGTTGTAATCTAGTGCACTAGCAGCAGTAGCACTTATATGGACTACTCTTGAGTTCAAAGCTAGCGGACGTAATAAAAAAGAAACAGTTTTGTAGATTATTCTGTACCCATTTTCTGTGGCTCGGAAAGTCGTTCTTCTTGGCGATAATCCTGCAACTACTGGGGATTAAACCGGGATTACTGTCTTGGTATACAAACACACTACCCATTGCATCACCATGTCTCCGTAACAAATGCAAGCGGTGTTATTTTTGCATAACAAACAGAACAGGTGGCCATGATTGCCAATAGGCCAATCGTCATCCCAGACCTGCGTAATTGGCCTCCATCTACGTGATTTAGCTGTCCCCGTGGCACTAAAATACCTGGGCTGTTTCCCGACAATGTCACGAACGCAGGCAGGGAATTTTTTTGCATCAGTTTCAATACTGTTGACCCAGACTGAACTGTCCTGGCTAGCGTGTATTGGAGTCAGGTCAATTGACATGCTCAGTGAGTGCGGCAAATTGGAGGGCGGGACGCAGCTGGCAGGTTGCAAGTGTGCGGTGGCCTTTGTGAAGGTCAGTGGTCTGAGCCTTTGTGGAGGAGGAGAGTAGATGATGATCATTCCTCTATAATGTTTCATTCTGAGGTGTGAATCACCAAAACACGAGAAGTAGATTCTGAGATGTAAACAGTATAATATAACACAACGTAATGCAGCTTTACAGAACAGAATTACGAAACATACAGGGCGTTCCGGCGACTGGCCTTCATCAGCAAACAAATACATACATAAAACACAACATATAATCACGAAGAAGACTCTCTAGTGACTACATTAAGGCATACATAAATTTAAGGCAATAATTTTAACTATGTTTACAACTACACTTAAGTGTACTATCTCCTCGTGTTAATCGTTGTATGTTTTTATCTGTTTTTTAGACTTATGTATGCCTTAATGTAGTCACCAGAGGGTCTTTTCCGTAATTATATGTTGTGTTTTGTGTATGTATTTGTTTGCTGATAAAGGTCAATCGCCGCAACATCCTGTATTTTTTTGTAATTCTATTTTGTAAAACGCCGGTCTCTCTGACCGAGGAGTTACACGACCTTCTCCGTAATCCCGTTTACACACGCAGGGTCTCACAGTGCGCGAGAATTGGAAGCGGTTCTACCCGCGCTGGTGACTTGCGGGATAAATGAGCCGGCCGCTTAGAAAGCAATGGCAAACTACTGAGCGTAATCATGCCAAGAAATCAACAATCAGCTGAAAGATGCTGATGTTGAGAGCGATGTCCAGTAAAGGATACACAAAACATTTTTTTTTTATTCTGTAAAGCTGCGTTACTTTGTGTTATTTTATATTGTTTACATTTCCACAGCTTTACCGCAGTTCCACTAATTTTTTCCATTATTACATGTTCGTTAATTAATGCAGTGCCAATCGAAAAGTAGATATGAACCAAACATGGTGCACCATCAAATGAACACGTATTATGTAAATTCTCGTTCACTGAGCAGTGAAACTGCGGAAGATATGAAACAAAACAAAATACATGATTAACTAGTATGCCGATATATCGTCCTTCTGTCTAAATAGTCGGTCACATTTGACGATATGTGAGGTTTGGCGTCCTGGAGTTGGATGTGTCTGGTGATAGATTCGCAATTACTGCACCATTGTTATCAACAGAATGAGCAGCAATGATGATAAAGAGATGAGAAAGTAGAATTAGGAGGAACAGAAGGCGAAGAAGATGAAGTAGCACAAGATGATTGCCACATATCAGTCACTGACACACAGCAAACTGAGAAAGGCTGAAGGGATCTTTCCTAAAAGATGCACCGAATGGTACAATTATAGAGTGCGCAGGGAAACTAAGGAGATGCGTCAGACGTCAACAAACAACATTACGCTGTGATATCGTCTTGAGATTCAGACGTGTGTGATATTCTGAGGAGTCAAAGTCGTGGACCAGATTGGATATTCTTATGCAGGTGTAGCTCATATTCAAGTGGACGACGGGAGGAGTCACTTGCTGGGATCGAAAGACCATGGACCCAGGAGCGAGATGAATATAACTAGAGGATACTGACACGGAATGAACGAACACAGTAATGAACACCAGAATGAGCGCTGAGGTAGAGGTTAAGGACATATGAGCATGGCAATTTGAGCTGCTCGTAATAGGTGCTGATCCTGTCTTAAGGACACCCTATAGAGACGAAGAATTGTGTCTTGCAACATTGTTGATACACCCAAATAAACAGGTGTATTTTAATGCTTTATCGTCAGAGCCGCATCTGTGAATTTTCGTTGCCAACTTCAGTTTGACGTTGAGTGTTTTGTTTACTCCGGAGGCGAGCCACATTTCAACAATACCTCGGGTGAATTCTTATAATTGAGAGGGATCGCACTTTGAGGCAATGGTGATGACATGAATGATAAGGATAATGATTAGAATGGTGATGAAAACAAGAATAAAAGGAAAATAACATAAATCGTGCATTCTTTGTTACCGCAGACAGGTTTAACAGTCCTTGGGCAACATGTCAGCTTCAAAACTCATCTGATAATCGATGGCTTATTTATTGCCGCTAGTTAAATAAATACGGTGTCTTATGTTTTCAGTTGTTGTTGTTTTTTTTTTTGGGGGGGGGGGTGTGGGGGGGGGGGGTGGGGGCATGTTATGAGAAGAAATGAATTGGAGAACTTTTGTAACAACTGGCAAGATCGAAGGGAAGAGACGAAGGGGAAGACCGAGAAGTAAATACCTGGATGACTTGGCCACGTGGCATGGTCGAGTCAGAAACACGGAGCTGATCTACGACTATTGTGATCGAGTGAGATGGCGAAACATGACCGCCCACGCTTATCGGCATGGCACATGATGGATGGATGTTTTCAGTCTACTGAAGCAGCAAAACCTCATGCTCCTTGGGTGTGGGTGGGAGCATTACGGCATTGTTTAGGAATTACTGCTGTACAATGAACTCGACTAATACTCAATGCATGTTGACATGCCAAAATATTTGTCGAGTTTGCAATTTTCTCAGCCATTAGGGCGGCCGGCTCGCTAAAGTTATGTGACCCATACAGAGTGGAGCGGATATAATTATTCTTTGACGTCATGCTCACTTTTAAGGCAGCAGGTATGCGTTTTTACATCCTCGGGTTGTTTTATTTTCCTTGTGGAAACTTGTACAACAATAATACAAAATGTTATAGATGTCAACATGTATAAGCATTTTCTTTTTTCATGTGACCATGGCCTTATTGAACACATGGGTCAAACTGCAGCCATCGTCTAACGCAGTGGTTCTCAACATGTGGGAAACCCCCCCCCCCCCAGGGAGGAATCTTAGGGTTTCCAGGGGGGGGGGGGGAATTAAGATTATTTCAAGATCGCGTTAATATATGAACCGATTATTTGATATTGTTTTTCCCTTCATACTGTACGGTTCTGTGCGTCTCACAATTCTAACATTCAATGTATAAAGAAAGTAGACCCACAAATCATGTTTTATGTGGACGTCTAGACTTATTTTAGTATGGGCTATTAAATTTAGCTTCCATTATTGCGTATAGTGTGTAGGGGCGGGGCGGGGCGGGATTTTTATGTAGGAAATACGAAACGGGGGAATGGCGTTCTGAAAATATGGTGAAGGGGGGCACGGGCCAAATATTTAGGTATGAAATACGAAAGGGGGGGGAGGATGACGTTCTTAAAATATGGTGAAGGGGGGCAGGGGCAAAAGAGGTTGAGAACCACTGGTCTAACGGTTCGCGTGTTTACCTTAACCAACAACAACCAACTCATCATCATCATGTTCCATGCCGATAAGCGGTCATGTTTCGCTATCTCATACGATCACCAGAGTCATGGATTAGTTCCATGTTCTTGTCTCGATCATACGACATGGTCAAGCCATTCAGATGTTTACTTCTTTGCATTCCCCTTTTTTTCCTTTTCCCTCAATCTTGCCATTTGTCATCAAGTTCCCCAATTTATTTCTTCTCACAACATGTCCAAAAATGTCGACTGTTTACGTCTAATTTCTCTAATTACTTTACGGTTTTCATTTGCCTCTTGTAAGACTTGTTCATTGGTTGTTCTGTCTGTCCAGGGTATTATTTGCATTTTCCCCAGAAATGACATTTCCACAGCCATTCGATGTTTTTCAGCTTGACTGCTCATCGTCATATTTCACATCCATACAAAAGTGCGTATTCTATGTAGCAGTTCAACTCCCTCTTTCTCGTTGCAATTAACATCTTTTTATTGGTGATTATGTTTTCCATCTTGCAAAAGGCCACCTTCGCCACAGCGATTCTTATTCTATTCTCGTTAAATCACCTCAAAATCAGATGTTATGACTGTTCCGAAGATACAACAACCGAAAATGTTTCGTTATTAATACCTCAAGCCAAAAAGCAGCCTTTTACAAGACAGAAAGCATACTGACGGACAAAAAAATGTTTTCAAGTACAACAAGAAAAAGGGATTTGAAATACCAAACTCAATAAAGAACACTTTCACACGCTGTAAGCCGCTGTGGGCAAATTGCACAATGTGGGTGATGTGGTCTTTGAAATACTGTCTTCATCTTATAGTCCGTGCCGTGTGGCGTTGGTGATCATGTTTGTCCACGGCCTTCTGTCTCTTGTGCTTCCAATCATTTCTGATACCAACGTTCCTCCATGCCATTATGTTAAACTGTCTAGTATCTTCTCTCTTTATCTTCCCCTGTCTCCCCTCCCCTCAAACTTTCCCATTGTGATGACATACTATCCCAATCTTTAGCCTGTCAAAAGAATGTGGACTGTCTTCTACTGACGCGAGTAATCAGTTCTCTAAGATTAAGTTATTCTTTCTTTATGTTTAGAATTGTTCACGCTTGGTTAAATTTTGTAGTGCCCAGTCTCACACCATCTTTCCTTTATAGTCTCTTAAGACATGCATAATGTCTTAGAGTGTTGATATTTTTTGTATAGCAGAGTAGCAGGGGGACCTAGGGTAGCTGTGTCGTATAGAAGATATATTTCCCAACGCCAACTTCTGATTAAAATGACGTGAAGCAAACTCCGCAGCAATATAAGTTTTGTTGTTTATTGTTGTTCCACACCCAAAGGGCAGTGGTATACAAAAGACAGTGATTTCTTATTTTACAAACTGAAGCATGCTCACATTCAATCATGATGGAACCAAGTAAACCAAGTATGCTGCTTATCTGGCTGATAGTACAAAGGCTTCTGTCTGGTAACTAACTTGTCACCCTACAACACGCTCAGTGCCAACCCAAAATCACGGTGCTCACCCGTGCACTGCTTACTAACTAATCTTGACGTTGCGCATCAGCTAGCCCTATAATGCTATATAACCACTATAACAGGTCACACTGTTATATTTGCTTTCCAGAAAGGCGGACTCTTCTTCTTCTTCTTCTTCTTCTTCTTCTTCTTCTTCTTCTTCTTCTTCTTCTTCTTCTTCTTCTTCTTCTTCTTCTTCTTCTTCTTCTTCTTCTTCTAGTCCATGTCGTGTGGCGTAGGCAATCATATCTGCACACGGCCTTCTGTCTCTTGTGCGGTCAAGTATTTCTGATACCGATAGTCTTCCATGCCATGATGTTAAACTGTCCAGCATCGTTTTCCTTGGTCTCCCCCAGCCTCTCGTCCCCTCCAACCTTTCCGTTATGACGACATGCTCCTGCGGTCCCTTTCTCATGACCACATAATATGGACTGCCTTCTACTGTTCGAGTTGCCGGTTCTCTTTGTGGGGTAAATTCTTCCAAGATATATTCATTGCTATTTCTATCCGAAAACGGTATTCTCATCATCTATATCTATAAAACAGAGTGTATGTTTGTGTGTGTGTGGGGATTTTTGTATTGGATGCGTTCGATAACGGTACATCCGATTGAGATGAAATTTTCTACACGTCTTCCTTTCATTCATTTGCAACCGACTATAATAATTTCTTAATGTAAAATCTTCGACTTATTTAATAACATTTACTTTTCCATTTTCATCATATAATGTCTATATAGCAGGGGGACTTCACTCTAGAAAAGTTATTTCAAGGGGCATAACTTTTAATAACATTTCTATATACTTTATAGTCATATTGTTGGACTTACTTGCACTATTGTTAAACTCTTTGTCTATAGTTATTTTCAGGCATATGACTTATAATAAATAATGATATAATCTTTAAGGCATTTTCAAAGTTTTCATAAAAATAATGCATAATGCATAACATTGTAACCCATCTTTTTCTACAGTTTTCATTGAATGGTGTGTGGAAGGACATTCTTTTAAGTTACTGTGAGCCAAGAGCTGGGCGAAACCACGCCGGTCAGACAGATAGACAGACAGACAGTCAGGAACGGGAGAGCTTATATGACTACTTATATGAATTAAATTAGATGCTCCCCACCAGGGACTGGGTGATGCCGGGCCGGGACAGACTGACAGACAGACAGACAGACAGACAGACAGTCGGGAACGGGAGAGCTTATATGACTACGTACATGAATTAAATGAGATGCTCCCCACCAGGGGCTGGGTGAAGCCGGGCCGGGTCAGCCAGACAGACAGACAAACAAGCAGACAGACAGATAGATAGATCCCCTCCAGGGCCTGGGCGAAGCCGGGCCGGGTCAGCTAGTTCTTCTATAAAACAAATCTCCGCAGCTTCCATATAATTCCTCACTTGTCTGCTAGGTGTCCATGATTCGCTTCCGTACATCAGAATTGTCTCAATATAGCGCTGAAGAACTTTTTCTCACATTCTTTATCTTACTAAATGCTGAATTTGCGTGGATTATTATAATATAACTTCCTTAATACATCATCCATCGGCTGAGTGGTCTCGAGTATGGTGTCCGCCTCGAGTGCTGGAGGTCCCGGGTTCAAGCCCCGGCGAGGGCCGGGATTTATTTCACGTGGACTTCTAGTAACAAAATGTCCGATTGTGTCTGGGTAGTGAGATCGGACGCCCGTGTGCATTGTTGCGCACGCAAAAAAAAATTCCCTTGGCAGTTTGAAATCGAAAAAGAGTAGCCTAACGGCGCTGCCCGGGCAAAATTTTGAGTTAAACATCTATCCAAGGTATTTCTAGGATCCTCACCGGATCTACGAAGTTCGTGCACTGAGCTGAGTTTCTCCAGACTCAGGCTTGAGTTAGGAGTAGAACGGAGCACTTATGGGTTACACCCGTGTGCCGTGATGTTGATCCGTCGACTAAACTAAACTAAACCATCGGCTATTATTAAAGTACCCAAATACTTAAATGCATCGTCTTGTTTCAGATTGGCTCCATTCAATCTCATGTTGTATTTGGCTATACCATTTTTGTTTGTAATAACAATTACTTATGTCTTTGCCTTGCTCTCGACCCATCTCGTTTTCCAGCTGTTACTAAATGTTCAAGTTCATGTCTCCTCACAACATACCCAAAAAATCTTGACTGTCTGCGTCTAAATTCTCTAATCAATTTATGGGGTTCGTGTGTTTCCTGAAGAGTAGTCTTAATTCATTTTTCTGTCCGCTCATGAAATTTTTCGCACAATCCTCATTGTCACTACCATTAGATGTTTTTCGAATGGTAGCTTATTGCTGTTACATAAGGTGCTAGACCGATATCCTTAGAGACGAATCGACACTCGTTGAGTGGTGTGGTCTGTATGATTATTACTTTAGAGACGAATCGACCCTCGTTGAGTGGTGTGGTCTGTATGATTATTACTTTAGAGACGAATCGACCCTCGTTGAGTGGTGTGGTCTGTATGATTATTACTTTAGAGACGAATCGACCCTCGTTGAGTGGTGTGGTCTGTATGATTATTACTTTAGAGACGAATCGACCATCTTTGAGTGGTGTGGTCTATATGATTATTACTTTAGAGACGAATCGACCCTCGTTGAGTGGTGTGGTCTATAAGATTATTACTTTAGAGACGAATCGACCCTCGTTGAGTGATGTGGTCTATATGATTATTACTTTAGAGACGAATCGACCCTCGTTGAGTGGTGTGGTCTATATGATTATTACTTTAGAGACGAATCGACCCTCGTTGAGTGATGTGGTCTATATGATTATTACTTTAGAGTCGAATCGACCCGCGTTGAGTGGTGTGGTCTATATGATTATTACTTTAGAGTCGAATCGACCCGCGTTGAGTTATGTGGTCTATATGATTATTACTTTAGAGTCGAATCGACCCGCGTTGAGTTATGTGGTCTATATGATTATTACTTCCCAAGACTTCCTAGTACCCATTTTATGCTCGATCGACCTGGGTCAGTTTCAACAAGCCTTCCCAATACCGATTCGAACCTATAACGACAGGGTCGGCAGGCGAGATTTCAACCACTACGCTGCTGCGACTCTTAGTTTCAACATGGTGCACGAAAATCTTTGGGTTAAGACACTATCTCAATAACGCTCTTAATCCCAGGAAGTCTCAACTATCTCCCTTTATCCTTGCCTGTCCTAATTCCCATATATTTACACGTTGTAAACATTTTTGTCATGTAGGCCTAATAGCCTTGATGTCAAAAACACAATCCCAAACCATGTATGGAATTTGTGTTTTATGACCAACTCGGTAATGCAACTCAATGAAGCAAAGAAGCCGGCCCTTCAACTGACTCAACGTCTTGTCTGCGGCAAACATATGCTCTTCTCTGTTCGGTGACAGAACCAGTAGAACATGTATGGTAGAAGCTTATGACCTCTTTCATAAGAAAGAAAGTGCGCGAACAACCCCTGGATTTTCATAAATTATGTCCATGAGATAACGTGAGATTGCCGAGGGGAGATTATCTTTCGGTATGCAGCATGCCACGTGATACAGTCGGCATTTCTGTCTAAAAAAAATATTAGAAACTACATTGATCTGTTAACAGGTGCTTTTCCCCCTCTATTCTTCTTCCAGTTACGTTCCTGTTCTTCTTCCTCTTTCTTTCCCATTCTAATTCTTCTTCCTTCTAATTCTTTCCCTTTTTGCCTCCTTTCTCCTTTTCCCCCATCTTTCTCTTCCTTCGTTTTTCCTCTTCCTCCTTCTTCCTCTTTTACCTCCTCTTCTTCAATCTTCCCCTTTCTTCTTCTTCTACCTCCTCTCTAACTCCTTCCTCCTTCCTCCTTTCTCCTCTTCCTCCTTTTTCCTCTTCTTCATTTCCATTCTTTCTGTACTTCTTCTCCTCATTTATCATCATCACCATCATCATTATTATTTTCCCTCTGCTGCTGCTGCTGCTGATGATGATGATGATGATACATATGATGATGATGATGATGATGATGATGATGATGATGATGATGATGATGATGATGATGATGGTGATGATGATGATGCTTCTTATTCAAGGATGTTGCGGGTTAATGAAAACGATCACGTTTCCCTTCAACACTCGCTTTCTTCCTTTATTTATCAGTTTTAGTTCGAGTGGTTGCCCAAGCCATGATATAAGAATGTTTAGTATCTGCTTTTCCGTTGACCAAACTTGGTTGAACATCAAGATACAATTCAATCTACCGCAGAAGAACGTCTCGGTGTGTTAACCATGCATAGAAAGAACAGATGGTTCAATCAAACAATCAAAAATGTGAAGAAGCAGTCATTAGGAAGAAGAATGCCAGACATGTATGGTTAAATGACATCAATAACATCCAAAAGGAAGAGCATTATAGAAATGAATGTAAAGAGGCTACAAAAATAGTCAGACAGCAGAAGCGAGAGTATGTGAGTAATATAATCAAAGATATGGAAACTAATCACCAGAAAAATGAATCCAGAAAATCTTTTAAAGAACTGAAGTCAATAAAACGAGGACACCAACAAAATACATATGGTTTAAAAGACAAAAATGGGAATATGATAAACACCAAAGAGGAAATGTGCAACACATGGAAATAATATTTTATTGAATTACTAAATTGTGAAGCTCCAAGTAACATTTTCCCACAGGAAGAGGTTCTAACATGCGAACCACAAATTGAAGAACCTACATTTCAAGAAATCCTACATGTAATCACACGACTTAAAAACAATAAGGCAACTGGGACTGATGGAATTGCTGCTGAATTTATAAAGGCAGGTGGCCATGCATTACATCTAAAGCTATACGAACTAATAATAAAAATCTGGAGGACAGAAGAATTACCCCATGACTGGAAAGAGTCATTATTGATACCTATCTTTAAGAAAGGAGACAAGTTCCAATGTGGAAATTATAGAGGAATATCACTACTGTCCACAAGCTATAAGATACTATCCGCAGTATTACTAAATAGACTAAAACCATATTCAGAAGACATATTAGGTGACTACCAGGCGGGTTTTAGACAAAACAGATCAACAATAGATCAGATATTTATCTTACGTTAAATAGCCGAGAAACTTTGGGAATATAAAAGAGATCTCCATAACATTATTGTGGATTTTAAAAAGGCTTATGATAGTGTCCATAGGAATAGTCTATGGAATGCTATGCAGGAATTTGGAATACCCAGGAAGTTAATCAACATGACCAGACTATGCATGGAAGATACTTACAATATAGTAACATATAAAGGCAGGAAATCAGACCCCTTCCAAATAACATTTGGCTTGGAACAGGGTGATGCACTATCGCCGCTACTCTTCAATCTGGCTCTAGAGAAAGTTGTAAGGAAGATAAAGGAGGAATGTGATATTGGAGGAACATCCAAGCTGCTTGGTTATGCAGATGATATAGATATTATAGGGCAAAGTGAACAAAAGACATTGGAAATATTGACTCACTTAAAGGAAAAAGCCCAACAGATGGGGCTGGTTATCAACCAAGATAAGACAGAATATATGGTAATTTCAAGAGACGGAATGACTAAAAACTCTGGCCACATACAAATAGATAATATGACCATTAAAAGAACGGAAACATACAAATACCTGGGTACAATCTTCAACTGCTCCAACATCATAAGGGAAGAAATACAAACTAGAATCAACTCTGGAAATAAGATATACTATGCACTGTGTCAAAGACTCACGTATAGAGGAGGAAGACCACCCTGAATGAGTGGTCTACCTCCAGTAGATTAGAGGTAACTCAGTGCCCCTACGCGAGGGCAGGGTAGGTGATAGGAAGGGGAACTAGTAATTAGTTCTCTCATGAGACACGGAGGTGTCAACCAGAGAGTTAGCACTCTGGTCACGGCATGATCACGGCAACGTGAAACTAGAGTATAACTCAAGAGAGGCCACTACTCTAGCGTGCTAAATGAGGCCGCACGCAAAAAGCCGTAGTGCGCCCCAAGTCCTTCCGCGTACTGGGTAAACAGCACGCGGAGTAGAATCAGACGGGACACAGACTTCAGAGTGATAACATCGCTTAGCGATGCTTGGTTCGTTAGCCGAGTAGATAGATTAGCGATAGGGTTAGGAAACGACTAGGGATAGGAAGTTATGTGCATTTATTCTTGTGTGATTTGTTAGCGACTGTTTGTTGTACATTGATGTGATGCAAAGAGCCAGTGGCAATAAAATGTGTAACCAATTCCTCTCGTACGACTAGCAAGTCTTTTGTGTGGTGCGAGAGAAGTATCCTAGAATGCCTGTGAAAGCGGTTGCTGACAGGCTAGGATAAAGTGGTGTCAGAAGTGTGGCTTGGACAATCGTTCAAGCTAAAACACTCACCCACGGCTCTAAATTAGTATTATGGCTAGATAATCACAGGGTTTAATTTACGTTAGTGACAATGATGTGTGCAGACAGAACAAAGTGCGAGCTGTGCCCATCGTGACCAAGTTACGTTTATTTATGCATATTGAATTATTTTGTGCTTATGAATATGTGTTCTTCTAATTTGTAAGTATTATTGTTATACTTTTGTATCATTTATTTCTTTAATTACGTATTTATTTACTAGTATTTGTCAAATATGATTCATGGCGGAGCGATACACAAAACTGAGCCGAGAAGAAAATCGATTTTTCCAATCTAAATATAGCGCTGCGCCTCTGACGTATCGCGACTGACAAACAGCTGCATTACGCCATTGATTGGCAGTCAGCGACTGATTGTTTACGAATCGCAAAGCGGCTGCTCGCCTGAATCGTCGACTTATATCAAATATTATTTGTTTATATTAGTTATTTATTGAATATATTTATTTATTTAAACAGTATTATTACCTTTATATTTATTTCAAAGCATTTATTTATTTATTTATATATTTTTTCTCTTTCTTGCCGTCGCGATGGCACTACTTCTGCGATGCAAATGAGACGCAGTCTGCACAACACTTCCATAAATTAAACAGTTAGAGTTAGGGAAGGCAAAAGACGTTAGAACGAAGACAGGACAGTGACATTTAATATTAATTAAACCACATTATATGTTCCTAGGGCTTGTAATTGTAAAAATTGTCTAGTTTTATATATCGTTTGCAAGTGATTAATTGTTGATGCTCTTGATAGCCAGGGTGAACAACAGCTGGGCAAAAGCATAACTCAAACTGTGTGTGGTATTACCAGACGAATGAACTTGAGGTGCCAAACGAGTGTACATGATTGATCTGGAATTTTAAGTTGAGTATACCCATATGATTTTGCATGCAATATGATTAATAAAGCATCTCTTTTTCAGCGTGTGATGTATTAGCATATGTTTTTAGATCTATTTTTCAGGTTATAAACTAAGAGTAAAATTTTTTGGTGCTCAGGAATTTAAAAACATAATATATCTGATATAAATAAGTGAGTAAATATTTAAGTGCCTATCAAATCTAGCTAATCTCCCAACAACATGGCAACTTTAGCTGACTTCATAAAAGCAGGCAAAGAATTACAATACACAGGAAAGGACTTAGAGCAATATGCTGATAAGAAATTTAAGGAAGCAAAAGATGCTGAGAGAGATGAACGTGCACGAGAAAGACAACACCAGATAGAACTAGCTGAGATAACAAAACAAAAAGAATTAGAAATTAAGCAAAAACAGGTAGAACATGAGAAAGAATTAAAGCAAAAAGAGATAGATGAGATGGCAAGAGTAAAAGAAAAACAAATACAGGTAGAATCAGAGACACAGTTAAAGATGAAAGGTATGGATGTAGATTCACACTTAGAGATCTCTGCTACAAAACTAAAAAGTCAGCAAGAAGAAAATAAATTTAATAAGTACAAAAACATTATCAAGCCATTCTGTAAAGAAGATTCCATATCAGCCTGGACAGAAAATGTCGAGTATCAATTAAAATACCACCAAGTACCAATCGATATGTGGGCCATGATCTACATGAAGAACTTAAGTGGGGAGCCCCTTAAAGTAATAGAATCTATACCAACTGAGCTTAGATCTAACTATCAGTACATCCATGATAGGATAATGCAACATTTCTTACTTGTTGCCCCTGGGTATCAAGTACAGTTTTCCAATTTAAAACCTAAGCCAAACGAGACCTTTATTGATTATGTCTCAAATGTACAAAGCGTACTAAATAGATGGCTTAGTGCATCAAAAATAGGAAAGGATTTTGACAAACTTAAAAATTTAATAGCCATTGATAAAGTCATATCCACTATACCATCTCCTTTCGCTAAATTCTTGCAGCAGTCAGACATTGAGACCATAGAACAATTTGAAAAGAAAGGCTCTGCATATGTTTCCTCAAATAGAGATATTTTCAAGACATCAAATAGCGACTCTGAAATAGTTTCTTTAGTTTCTTTTGTGAAAGACCAACCTAAAAGCTATCAGAGCAATAAAAAACCATTTCATAGAGTCGACAAGAAAGATAAAAAAGTGTCGAAATGTGTCTATTGTCAACTTCTTCATGATACTTATTCTATGTGTGATAAATCACCAAACTATCCGTCACATCTTGAGATGGTCATTAAGAAGCAACAAAACAAAAGAACTGCATACAGGCGTGCAGTCAAATGCTTCTTCTGTTCCAGCTACGGGCACTACTCTAATAAGTGCCTAGGCCGCCAAAGAATGAAGGACAACAATGCTATTTTGATTGATACATCTTCTGATAGTAGTAGTGAGACTGAGTGTGAAGTTGAAAATGAATTACCTTTTAATCAATCTGAAGATGTCTGTTGTGTAAGCGATGTATTAAGCTTTGACAATTGTGAGCGATGTCACCAATTTCATGCAGACGGCAAACTTACATGTGGGCATATTGTAACATCCTCCTTGGAGAATGCAAATGCAGCTATAGCCTCCAGAGGCAATCTATTGTTTCACTCTGCAATGGTCAATGAGAAGCCATGCCGATGTTTGCTTGACAGTGGGAGCTCTATTATTGGTGTTAAAAAGGAACTTATTAATCCAAAGGATTATACTGGTGACTCTGTAAAATGCCGTACTTTTTCTGGTAACATAGAAACCTATCCTCTGGCAAGAGCCCGTATAAACACCCCGTTCCTTTCTGGTACCTTTACTTGTGCAATACTAGACAACCCTTGTACTGATTTAATTCTTGGGTGTCTACCCCAGCTAAGGCACTGCACAGATGAAGAAATATCCGCCTGGGAGGAGGAAAATGGACTAACTCCAGTGAACAGTGCAGATATCCTCAAACATCACAGCCCCAACAAATGTGCTAGACCCATTAATCTTGAACCAGATCAAGACATAATGCTTTTACTTCAAGACAAACGAAATTTATTATTGACCTCATGGCAAGGGCCATTCAAAGTGGTACGAAAAATTTCGGATGTCAATTATGAAATATCGATAAACGGACACTTAAAGATATTTCATATCAACACGTTGAAACCCTACTTTTCACTACAAGAGACAGAATTAGTGACAGACGAACACAATGCACCCACACCTATGGATTAGACGACAGACGTACACAACGCAACTACACTAGTTAGCGAGACTGGCAAATCCGACGAGATGCATACACTTAGTGAGATTACAGAAAACGCAGTTAGCACCACAACCGTACTGAATCAGGTAGACGGCGACGGGATGGAACTACCCGTTCCAATTGTAGACAAGACTGCTACATTAGATTGTATACGATTAGAAACGGGACTGACAGAAGAACAACGACGACAGCTAATAGAATTAGTGACTGAATATAAGGACATATTTTCCGACATTCCAGGTAGGACGGACAGAATCGAGCACTCCATCCTTCTTTCAGACTCGAAGCCTATCAAATGCAGGCCGTACTCTATCCCACTTAGCTATAGAGAAAATCTAAATAAGGAAATTCTGAATTTAGAAGCTAGTGGAATCATTCAAAAATCTACATCTGAGTACTCCTTTCCAATCGTCCTGGTCAAGAAAAAAGACTCCACCATTCGTCTTTGTGTGGACTATAGAAAACTCAACAACGTCACTAAGATCGACGCAGAACCAATTCCTTCCTGCGAAGATCTTATTCTGAATATGTCCACCTCCAAAATCTTTTCTAAATTAGACCTAACTAAGGGATATTGGCAGGTCCCTATGCAAACTCAATCTATCCATCTTACTGCATTCTCAACACCTCTAGGCCTTTACGAGTGGCGATTTCTTCCTTTCGGACTTCGTAATACTCCTGCCACTTTCGTACGCTTAACTAGAGATTTGCTACATGGAGTGACGAATACAGTGACCTATATAGATGATATTTGTGTCCATACAGAGGACTGGACAAAACACTTACTGAAACTAAGACATGTCTTCGATATGTTGCGACTCTTCGGTCTCACGGTCAAACCGAGCAAAGTCGAATTGGGCCTTCAAGAAATTGATTTTTTAGGTCATGTCATTTCACAAGGACAACTGAAAACTGACAATAGACTTATTACCAAAATTATGAACCTGACCATGCCTACAACAAAAAAGCAGGTCAGGAGCCTTTTGGGTTTAGTAAATTATTATAGCAAGTTCATACCGAACTTAGCTGAAATTACAAGTGTATTTTCAAATGTTTTAAAAGCATCAGTGAAATTAGATGTCAAAGATGCATTATTAATTTCTGCATTGTCAAAATTGAAAATTCTATTTAGTAATGTACCAATCCTCCGCTTGCCTAATCCTAGGCTCGTTTATTATCTTAGGACAGATGCCAGCAGGTTTTCCATCGCTGCAGTACTAGGCCAATTTTATGATGGCATCTTCCATCCGATTTGCTACGTGAGCCGCAAGATCACACCGGCTGAGTCCAGATATTCCATATCAGAGTTAGAAGCCTTAAGCGTCATCTATTCGGTGAGGAAGTTGCATCGATTCCTGGCGGGTAATCACTTTGTGGTCCAGACTGACAACTCCCCGATTACGGTCATACAAAGTGGGGTACATCGGAATGACCGCATCTACAGGTGGTCGTTAATATTACAGAATTATACTTTTAGTATAGAGCATATTAAGGGTAGGGACAACATCCTTGCTGATACCCTTAGTCGACCATCTGAGGTAGAAATACCTGATATTCCACACGAATAGGTAGTTAAGAAATGTTCATTTACTATACACTTAACGTATCCTGTGTAGAATATAATATTGTGTACATAGACATCAGGATCAGAACTGTGTACTAAGAACAGTGAACTACCATGTGTCCGTAGACAGCAGAATGACAACTGTGCGCCAAGAACAAGGAAATCACCGTGTGTACATAGACAGCTCGTTACTTACTATGCTCCATTTGTGCCCCGGTGAATCACCTGTGTTACTCATATCAGAACAGTGTCAGAACATTGTGAAATAACAGACACGAAGATACTTATCTACGACACCAGCGGACTCAACGAGTTTAAGAATACCCATAAGATACAAGTATGACTGTGTAGTGTAGATAGCATACCCAGGATAAGTGTGTATATATGAACTATGCCAACGAAAGCAATTTCTATACGTTATGGCAACCACTAACCTGAGGTAAATAGACATCATGTATATATACTTATTGTGATATGTAATATAACGGTTTTAAAATAGTGGTAAATTATAGTTAGGTTAGTTACTTTAATATACATTTAGATTAGATTTAGGCAATATAATAGATTTTTTTTTAGTATAGATAAATCATTAATTTACCCACTTATTTAGCATAAAATTAGAGTAGGATAAAGTGGTTTAAAAAGTGGTTTAAAAAACTTAGAAACGTAGATTAGAATATTACAGCAAAATAAATGACAGCGAATCAAAGATTAGTATAAATAACTTAAGATAGGAACAACACCATGTAGTCATTTAATTTCATTTTATTTCATCCCATCTTTAAGAACACTTTAACAACTTCGTCATTTAGGACTAAAATTAGGTTATATTTTATAGGATAAAAGTATTATACTTATGAACATACCTCATTTATACCATGTAGATTAAAAATATCCATTATATTTTTTTTCCATTAAAAACATTATTTAGAATTTTTGTTACATTTTACATTACCCATTTCATAAAGATACATAACTCATTTCACATCATTTTCATTTTTTTAAACAGTTAGATTACTTCCCTTAAATTAGATTAATTTTGTACAACAAAATAGAATATAGATAGTTAGAGAATTAGTATTAGTATTTATATAGAATATAGTTTTAATAATATCAGGGTACAATCTATCAACCCTATTTCATCCATGTAAATATTTTGTAATTACATGACTCGTGCAGTAACTTAAGCACAGTCATGAAGCTCAACTCTTTTCAAACTGAGCTAAACTTGTACAGTGTCACTTCAAGGTTGTTAAATAAGTGTGAGAATAAAAGATGTGTGACAGAAGTGTGAAAGTGAGAGAAAATGGTAAATATACAATGGAGAGTGAGGGCAGCCAGCGGATTTTTTTTCTGCCGCTCAGCGCGACTTTTTATTATTTGTCTGCGTCAAGCGTTTGTTTTCAATGTTGTAATGTGCTGTCTTAAATGTTTTGTGTGTAGTTTAGAGTAAAACTTAGATAGAGTATTTTAAGTCTCATATGACGGAAAAGTAGTCACGAATTAGTGTTATACACTTGTTTGTGGCCACATTTAACAGAATTATGGCACTTGAAAACTAACTTGCATACATATTTATAGACAGACACACATGTTAGGAGTTAAATTATATTAGTAGTTAGATCCAAACACGCAAACAACCAGGAAAACACACAGGTAAAGTACATACATTTTTTAGAACAAAGGGATATAACTTCGGGTCAGGGGACACAATAGACAACGAAACACTAACTTAACAGTGAAAGATAACTTTACACGCGGAAGCGAGATAGGTAAAGCCTGTCGCACTCAGCTTGTGCAAGGGTTGTTTAATATTATATGGGGGACATGAAGCAATTCATGGGTTGACCCTAAGAAAGTCAACTTTGTATGGGTAGTGAGGTAATTTACTATTTGAGGGCAGGTCTTATAAGACAACGGTCCGGTTCAGACAAACCTCTAATTATATAATATTGCGAGTGAGAAGAGGGCTCACGCCAACCTGACAAGTTTGTGGCGATCAGCAGTAGCCAAGTAAAGTGATACTACACTGTGACAATAGTCAGTAGAAGACTATTGGGATACCCAAACTCAAGTTATCAGGAGTCTTTGACAAAAATTAGATACACTAATTTTTAGAAACCTCTTGCGTCACAACGATGAGTCAAAGTTTGTAACGCAACACAGGAGGGGAGGGTGTGTGTCAAAGACTCAAGTATAGAGGAGGAAGACCACCCTGAATGAGTGGTCTACCTCCAGTAGATTAGAGGTAACTCAGTGCCCCTACGTGAGGGCAGGGTAGGTGATAGGAAGGGGAACTAGTAATTAGTTCTCTCATGAGACACGGAGGTGTCAACCAGAGAGTTAGCACTCTGGTCACGGCATGATCACGGCAACGTGAAACTAGAGTATAACTCAAGAGAGGCCACTACTCTAGCGTGCTAAATGAGGCCGCACGCAAAAAGCCGTAGTGCGCCCCAAGTCCTTCCGCGTACTGGGTAAACAGCACGCGGAGTAGAATCAGACGGGACACAGACTTCAGAGTGATAACATCGCTTAGCGATGCTTGGTTCGTTAGCCGAGTAGATAGATTAGCGATAGGGTTAGGAAACGACTAGGGATAGGAAGTTATGTGCATTTATTCTTGTGTGATTTGTTAGCGACTGTTTGTTGTACATTGATGTGATGCAAAGAGCCAGTGGCAATAAAATGTGTAACCAATTCCTCTCGTACGACTAGCAAGTCTTTTGTGTGGTGCGAGAGAAGTATCCTAGAATGCCTGTGAAAGCGGTTGCTGACACACTACAACATCTACTAAAATCAAAGGCGCTGTCTCGTAACACCAAAATCACAATATATAAAACACTGATCA
Organism: Cepaea nemoralis; assembly: GCA_014155875.1. NCBI lineage: Eukaryota > Metazoa > Mollusca > Gastropoda > Stylommatophora > Helicidae > Cepaea > Cepaea nemoralis. Next base: position 208,179 of record JACEFZ010015132.1, read on the forward strand.
GACCAGTTGTGCTGTATGGCTCTGAAACCTGGAGTACAACGAAAAGAGACGAAGCCTTGTTACAAACCTTTGAGAACAAAATTTTAAGACGCATCTTTGGACACAAGAAAGAACACAAGAAAGGACAAAAATAAATATATACAAGATTGCTGTACCAGAATAGAGCAATATCATAAGGCTGGAAGAGATTATGAAATGTTCAAGGAAATGAAGTCATTGACAAGAAATGTTCAACCTCAATTGAATGTTATCTGTGACAAGATGGGAAATACCTTAACAGAATCTAGACAAATTCTAGAAAGATGGCAGGAGTACTGCAGTGGTATGTATGATATGAGTGACAGTGAGGATATGAATGAGATACATGAGCCAATGACAGCAGAGACAGAACCTGAACCCTCATTAGATGAAATTGCTTGGGCTATAAGGAACCTGAAGAATGGTAAATCACCTGGATGTGATGAGATACCAGCTGAACTAATTAAAGCGGGAGGAGAAGAAAGCATACACATATATCATGCATTATGTACAAAGATTTGGAAATATGGTATATGGCCAAAAGATTGGAAGAGAACTATCTTCATTCCAATACCAAAAAAGGGCAACCTGAAATTATGCACCAACTATAGAACTGTTGCCCTGATAAGACATGCAAGTAAAATTCTACTAAAAGTCATAATGCGAAGACTTAGTAAGAAAATGGAAGAAGAGATTAACGTAGTTCAAGCAGGATTTAGACAAGGAAGAGGAACAAGAGATCACATATTCAACATGCGTTTAATAATAGAGAAGTGCAGAGAATTTAATGTAAACCTATTCTCATGTTTTGTGGATTATTCAAAGGCATTTGACTGTGTACAGCATCAGAAACTTTCGGAAATCATGAGGAATATGGGCTTTCCTTCACATGTAGTACATCTCATAAAAATGCTATATCTAGACCAACAAGGCCGGCCTCTCTGGCTGTGGGGTTACAACACTTTCTCTCTGTAATCCCGTTTATCACGCAGAGTCTCGTAGCGGAGCGAGAGCTGAGGCGGTTCGACCCCCGCTCGTGACTTGCGGGATACTGAGCCGGCCGCTCAGAAAGCAATGGCAAACTACTGAGCGTAATCTTGCCAAGAGATCAACATACAGCTGAAAGATGCTGGTGTTGACAGCTAAGTCCTGTAAAAAGGATATGCTAAAAAAAAAAAAAAGACCAACAAGCAGCAGTTAGATTAGATGGCGAGACATCAGATTGGTTTGACATCAAGCAAGGAGTCCGTCAGGGCTGCGTGCTGTCACCCTATTTGTTTAACCTGTATGTCGAAAATATGAGAAATGTAAGAGATGATATAAACAGGGAGCTATATGATGCCCTAAATATCGGCGGTCATGACATACCGGAGGTTCGATATGCTGATGATACAGTTTTACTATCCACAACACAGAATGGCATAGAAAACCTAATAGCCTCAACACAATTGAATAGTGAAAATCACAACTTATATCTTAACATAGCAAAAACTAAGATAATGCATACAGATAAAACTACTATGGAGAAAGAAATATACATTAATGGGAGAAAATTGGAGGTGGTGGAAAATTTTGAATATCTTGGGTCATTGATTACGAATAATGGTGACACAATGAAAGAAATTAAACGGCGACTATCCATTGCTCTTCAAAGACTAAAACAGATGAATAAATTATGGTGTGGGACAGACAGAACTACAAAAATTAGATTTTTAAGAGCATGCATCTTTCCCATTGCAACATACGCCTGTGAGACATGGACACTTACTAAACAAGCTGAACAGCGCATACATGCCTTTGAATATAAATGTTATGGACGAGTTCTAAGAATATCTTGGGTAAAGAAAAGAACAAATGCATCCATACTTCAAGAGTTGAATATTGAGGAGGGATGGCTATTAAAGACGATAAAACAAAGAAAATTGAAGTATTTTGGTAACTTGAAACGTCACGACAGTTTGGAGAGAACAATAATGGAAGGGTATATGCCTGGGAAGAGAGGAAGAGGAAGGCCAAAGAGAAGATGGGTGCAGGATGTGGCGGATGATCTCCAGATGGGTGTATCAGACGCGGGACATCTTGCTTGTGATCGAGAAGTTTTCCGGAAGATTGTTATGGGAGCGAGGTTCTGCAAAGGACATGCTACTGAATGAATGAATGAATGAATCTTTGGACCCATTAGGGATACACAAAGTGGAGAGTGGAAAAGAAGAAGTAACAAAGACATTTATGATCTGTTTAAGTCCCCGCTAATCACTGGTATCATGAAGGCTAATAGACTACAATGGCTGAGGCATATAGAAAGAATGGATAATAATAGGGAAACAAAACTCGCTTACACTCAGGAAATAAATGACCGTAGACCCCGAGGTAGACCAAGAAGACGGTGGAGAGATAATACATGTACAGACCTACAAGCACTTGGAATCAACGACTGGCAAGAGAAGGTCCACCAGAGAGACGAATGGAGACGGATTGTATTTGCAGCAAAGAACCTCAATGGCTCGGAAAGCTGAAGAAGAAGAAGTATCTGCTTTTCAAAGACGCTGACTTTCTTTCTGAATCGCCTCATTGTAAAACTTTCCATATAAAACCCAAAACCACTAAACCGAGTCCCGTAGCAAGAAACTACTGTGTTGATGCGAGGTGTTAGGACCATTGCATGTTATAGGTCTAAGTTCGCAGCTGAACAGATGACCAGTCTCTCGTACCCGTAGGGGCTTCCAGCGCAGGAATCGAACCGTCATCCATCCTATTCTATATCTTTGTGAGTACAACTTCCTAACCTCTACACCAATGAGCTCGCTTTCAGTATAAAATAAAATCTCAAATTCCTGGACTAAGTTAAAGGGATGACTAATATCAAGTTGAAAGATACGCGTGAACAGTGGCCAAATAAAAGTTATAAATTTATGTGACACATAAAAACATGAAATGTTAGAAGGTCGTATTTTGTTCCCATGCCTGGGGATGTTTCAGTCACTAGATGTTATAATTTCCTGGGTCGCTGTAACCGGTGGCCGATGACGACACTGTAGCTAATCGACGCGCTTCGGGTGTTGCTGGGAGTTGTGGGTGGGGCATGTGGAGAGGAAGCGAACTGTTACCTTTCTTTAACATGTTGCTTTGTTTATGAACAATCCTTAGTATTTTATGGTTTTATCTTGATCAGTAAATGTTTTCTTCTCCCGCCCACTACCCTCCTCATCCTCCTCCTCTTCCTCCCCCTTCTCCTTCTTCTTCTTCTTCTTCTTCTTCTTCTTCTTCTTCTTCTTCTTCTTCTTCTTCTTCTTCTTCTTCTTCTTCGTCATATTATATTACAACTACTACTACTACTACTACTACTATTACTACTACTACTACTACTACTACTACTACTACTACTACTACTACTACTACTACTACTACTACTACTACTACTGCTACTGCTACTACTACTACTACTACTACTACCACTACTACTACTACTACTACTACTGCTGCTACTACTACTACTACTGCTGCTGCTGTTGCTGCTGCTGCTTCTACTACTACTACTACTACTACTACTACTACTACTACTACTACTACTACTACTACTACTACTACTACTACTACTACTACTACTACTACTACTACTACTACTACTACTACTACTACTACTACTACTACTATTGCTGCTGCTGCTGCTACTATTACTACAACTACTACTTTTCCGTCTCCTCCTCCTCTCCGCCCTCCCATTTTCTGTTGCTGCTGCGCTAGTCAAACATGCTCGTATTTTATTACAAAGCTTTATGAAATATCCAACATTGCACTATTGCCCATGTTAATCAGATGTTATACATTTCCGGATTTTAAACTTAAGTTTAGGAGGTCAGTGTGCCGAATGGGTAAGAGTGCTCATTCTTAAACTTCCAGTGTGGTTATGCCAAAGTAGTGGGTTCAACCCTAAGGCAGTCAGTTGGGACTAGAATGTTGATTTCTCGTCCTTGACGTAAATCACAAGTACCTCAGAAGTCGGAGTGTGTTCGCGAGACAGCGAGGGACACTGGTAATAAGGAAAGCTAATACACACGCAAAAGTCAGTCCGGTACACTAGAACTAGTAGAACTTGTATGAACTACGATTGAGTCCAAAACGAGTGAAAGAAACAATAACTTCACTTTACTATTCAACAGAATAACACCTGCACTAAAAAAAACAACCTGTACGCCATGTAGAGAGGAAGTAAATATATTGTTAATACGTATATGAAACATTTGACTTTCTGTACGTGGTCTGGTGACATAGATCGACAATGAAGACATTTAAAATGCCCAAAA
>JACEFZ010015132.1:217500-300597 GCA_014155875.1 Cepaea nemoralis
TGGAAGCGACCTGTTAGATCTACTCAATTTTGATTTCCAACTGCCAAGGGTTTATTCGCGCGTGGGCATTGCACCTAATATTTGTATCCATTGTTTGAGAAGGCGGGGTTTTAAATCCACTTCCCAGAGATTAGAGTGGAATGGAAAGACCTGTATGCCACAATTTAGTTCCTCTGGTAAAACTCTCTTAAGACTAGTGTTCACAACAAGGTTCAAACTTGACGTTTTTCCGGTTAAATGTGCATTACCCTAATGTAAAAACCATACCCTATAGTAAAATCCATCCCCTACCGTATATAACCATCAGCTAAAGTAAAAACCAATCACCACGCCCTAACGTAAACACCATACCCTACCGTATAAAACTAAGGTAAAAAAAACATGTCCTAACGTAAAAACCATATCCTACCGTATAAATCCATGCCCTAGCGTATAAGACCATGCTCTAACATAGAAACCATGTCCCTACATAAAAACCAATGCGACCACTAAATAATCCCCTGCTGTGAATGCAGTAGGCTCATGTCTTGTTCATTGCGTTGTCTGTTCTAAAGGTATATATAATTTATGAATATTAAATAAACAGATATAAAGAGAGAAAGATACCATACGGCAAAACCACAAGGACACACAAAAACAATAATGGATTTGAGTTCTACGTTGATCTTCGCTTTGTAAATGAACGTATATATTATCATTTGCAAGCTCATTCTGGTCTTGGAGGCGTAAATTACAAGTACCTCTGAAGTCGGAGTGGATCAGCCTAATGGCGAGGGACACTGGTAAAAGGGAAAGCTAATCGACATGCAAACATCAGTTCAGTGTGCTCTTCTGTAGTGGAAGCTACTGTACTAGAGGTACCATTACATGTACGGCTTAATTCAATGCCAGCAAATCATACAAAACATAACAAATATATCATTTGAAAAATATAATTAGAGGTGTAAGAGACTACTGTATTGGTCTATTCTGCTTGTTAACTTTATATTTAGAACATATCAAGTAAAGAGCAAACAGAAATTACAAATCAGTGTAAGATTGATTAACAATCGTACATGTGCTAATGATACATTAAAACAGGAAAGCAAAAGGCAAGATGAGTCTTCGTAGCACTGACATATAAGTGGAAGTCAAAATAAATTAAACCTAGTACCATATCATCATCATCATGTGCCATGTCGGTAAGCGTGGACGGTCATGCTTTGCTGTCTCACTCGACCACCAGAGTTGTGGATCAGCTCAATGTTCTTGTCTCGACCATGCCACGTGGCCAAGCCCTCCAGGAATTTACTTCTCAGCCCTCCCATTGTTCTCTTCCCTTCGATCTTGCCAGCTGTCACCAACTTCTCCAGCTTATTTCTTCTCATAACTTGCCCAAAAAATTGTGACTGTCAACGTCTAATTTCTAATAGGTTTACTTTTTTCATTTGTTTCTTGTAGGAATTGGTCTTTGGTTTTTCTGTCTGTCCATGGTATTCTTTGCATAGTACCATATATCGAATACTTAAATCTAACGTTAATTCTGTACTGCTGTAATGAGCAGAAACATGGCGAATGACTAAAACAGTTACTAATAAAATACAACTATTTATCATCTGGTGCCTGCACATAACCTCATTATCACGTGGTAGTCTTCTGCAGAACGTCGCTCGCATCGCAACCCGCCAGATTGATGATGTCATACCACCACATTTTAATTCTGAAAGTACAGCTCCTTTGAAAAACGTTTGGGAGTCCTTGTCCTGGATCGTTTTAACGGAACAGGTGGTTGAAAGTCCTAGCTTGCCGCCGCAACGTTAGACTCAAGGGACATAAATATCTACATAGACACTAATCTCCTAAAGACATCGTGACACTGTAATGTACGAACTAGACTGAAGCAAGGGCCACAGAGCTTGTGACAAACACATGAAACACATCTGTTGTGGCCATGCCCCGGCTGGAGAGGAATTGTTAGACTATTTTTTTTTTTATTAACAATTAATGTACTAAATAAGCGGAATTTCAACACAGAGGCGTGCCCGATGTTAACAGTTTCAGATGAATGGTAAAAGGAAATAAGAGGTGCAGCAATGAAACAGAATAAAATGCAGTAGTGGCGTGCCGTTAAAACACTTAATATATACCAGGGCACGCATTGTGAGATACGTGGTCATCTCCTGTCCCTGTCTGTGTTTCCGAGAGAATCCGTATTCATCATCCTAACTACTAAGGCTAAGCGTGGGCAATCTTATTTCGCTATCTCAAACTATCACCAGATTCGTAGATGAACTCTGTTTTTGTCTCGATTATGCCACGTGGAACAGTAATAACATCTGATGGGAGATCCCTTGAAGAGATTAGAACAAGAATCGCCATGGCAAAAGTAGCCTTTAGCAAGATGAAAAACATACTGACCGATAAAAAGATGTCAATTGAAACGAGAAAAAGAGTGTTGAGATGCTACATAGAACCTGTACTTTTATATGGATGTGAAGCTTGGACAATGAACAGCCAGGCTGAAAAACATCTGATGGCTGTAGAAATGTGGTTTCTGAGGAAAATGCAAAGAATACCATGGACAGCCAGAAAGACCAATGAAGAAGTCCTTCAAGAAACAAATGAAGATCGTAAACTGATCAGAGACATTAGACGTAGACAGTCACAATTTTTTGGGCATGTTATGAGAAGAAATGATTTGGAGAACTTGGTGACAACTGGTAAGATCGAGGGGAACAGACCAAGAGGAAGACCTAGAAACAAGCATCTGGATGGCTTGGCCTTGTGGCATGGTCGAGACAGAAACACGGAACTGATCCACGACTCTGTTGATCGAGTGAGATGGCAGAACATGACCGCCCACGCTTACCGGCATGGCACATGATGGATGGATGCCACGTGACAAAGCCGTCCAGATATTTTCTTCTCTGTCTTCCCCTTGCTTATTTCCCCCTCAGTCTTGCAAGTTATCAAGTTTATTTCTCCTCATAACGTGTCCAAAAATATTGACTGCTTACGTATGATTTATCTAATCAGTTTACGGTTGTCATTTGTTTCTTGTAAGACTTGTTCATTGGTTTATCTCTCTGCCATTTGTATTCTTTGCGTTTTCCTCAGAAACCATACGTCCGCTGCCATTGGATGTTTTTCAGCTTGTCTGCTCGTTGTATTACTCATTATAATAGCCTGGGTCGACCTCAGATATATATTCCATAGGAACTCTTGCCAGCTAAACTGGGAATTGAACCGCAACTGCTGTGTTAGTAAGTACGGCGCAATCTACTATGCTACAGCGACTAATTGCTAGAGCATACAGGAGACTAACTTTCGTTAAAACACGACACAGACACAAGGTGAACTTGCTAAGCACACCTGTTGGAACTCAGTTGGGATAGATCCGAGTTACTGTCTATAACGAAGTTGAGTGTACTAATGCCAACCATCGAATATTTTTCTGCTGTGCATTTTATCTCAACTGGGGCATAGATCCTCAGTCACTTGATGCCAAGCCGTTCTATGCCTTGCCATCTCCAAAGCTTCTTAAATTCCCCACTCACACCAGTCATTTCGATCTTAACACCCTACTTCACGTGTACCCAGATGATACTTCACCTCCCATGTGAGCCTCGGAGATATATCATCAGCTTTATCCATGTATGTCCCACCCAAGGCCAGCACTCCTCTTCAACCATCTGACTTTCCGGAATCTGCCCAGCCCTCTCTCCTAGCTCTTCACCAGCGAGTCCGAAACACTAAAGACTGGTAGGAAAGTAAAGTTCTTTACTGCGAAGTTCTGTTGATGCTTCGGGATGTCTTCGATGAAAACTATCGGTCTTACTCACAAGAGGATGGCTGTCAGAACACATACAGGCCGATTAACTCCAGAAGAAAACTGAACCAGAGACATACATTATTTACCATCCGTCTTGTAGTAGTGCTCACATGTTTTGTCCAACAAAAGCTAACCTTGGTGGTAAACATTCCGGATAATGCAGATGTTGAATGTGAGGTGCGAATATAGCTTTGAACTTTGAACTTTATTTTAAAAGGGTTACAAATTGGGCACGTAGCCCCGTTTTACATTCGGCCCTTCCAATCACTCATCTGTCGTTCATCAACAGTGCATTATACATTAACATAGGGAAAAAACATTGTCAAATGAATGTTGTAAGCATACACAATGCATATTAATAAATGTCTTGATAAGCAAGAGTTAATGAAATAGCTGTCCCGATGATCAGGATTTAAAGTAATAACTCTCTTGAACTTAATGTGGTTAAAGTAACAACTATCTGCAATAGTGAGGGTTAAATTAACAACTACCTAAAAAAGAAAGGATTCACGTAATAAATGTCTGGAAGAGAAAGGATAAAAGTAGTACTTGTTTAGAATAGTAGAGTTGAAGTAATAATTGTCTTGAAAGGAAAGGGTTAAAGTACTAACTGTATAGAATAGAATGAGTTTAATTAATAAGTGTCCTAATTAGAAAAGTTAAAGTAGTAAGAGAGTGCTAAAGTGCTATATAGAACCTGTATTGCTGTATGGCAGTGAATCTTGGAATGTAAATTAACAAATTAGAAAGGACTTGGAAGTAACAGAGATGTGATTCCTAAGACGAATGTTGCTAATTCCTTGGACTGCCAAAGTAAATAACAACGACTGCATGAAAGAGGCTAATGAAAAAAAGAACATTATATACAACAATAATAAAGAGACAAACAGCTTTCTGTGGTCATGCGATGAGAAGAAAGGCATTGAAGACCATCGTGACAACTGGAAAGACCGAGGGGAGGAGAGACAGAGGCAGGCCAAGAGAAATTATGCTGGATGGATTGAGACGGTGGCATGGAGGAATACCATCAGCAAAGTTCATCCAGAACACCAAAGACGGAGATCTGTGGACAGTCATGAACGCCTAGGCCAGCCGACATGGCACTTGGTGATTATCACGATGAAAGTAATAACTGTATCCGACATGAGCTGATGTCGTCTTTCTAACAGGAAACCTGAGGGGTCACTGCCATATTCAGAAGGCGATATAACTTGATATGAGGAAACGGAGTGCAAATGCAACTAGGAGTCCACTCACAGCTGAGTACTAACATCATTCGTTATTAACAAAGGGTCAATGATGGGCACCCAATTTTTGGCATAATTCAGCCTTTGACTGTTAACCAGATAATGTTGACCAGATTGGAGTGGAACGGGTTTAATTATATCTCTTAAAAGATGGTTTAAATTCGAGAGGATCATGTTCAGTGCACCGGGTTTTTATCTCAAATGGATCCGTCTCTTTACGCAAAACAGTCTGCCGAAAGCGTCGCACGGAGCACGAACTCCGTAGCTCCACTGACGACCCCCGGGAGTCTCAGAGAACATGACACCTGTGAACCAAGTGAGGGCGCACAGAAACGCAAACAGGACAGGCGGAGCGCAAGACAGGCGGAGCGCAAGACAGGCGGAGCGCAAGACAGGGGCAGCGCAAGACAGGCGCAGCACAAGACAGGCGGCTTCACCACTTCACAATGGACATACATCTGGTACTGTTATAATATATACCTGATATGTTATTAGTCGGCTCTGTAGCAAAGGGGTTTCGAATGCAATTCGTAATCTCGCATACCGCCATCGAAACACAGCTGCGGGAAATTTGGCAGTAGACCGCCTTGCGTTAGTTTCCATACAATGGTATGAGTGTCGGTCGTTCAGAAAGCAATAGCAAACTACTGAATGTAAACTTGCACAGGAATCACAAACAGCTAACAATGCTGGAGTTGAAAGCTACGTCCTGTAAAGGATATGCAACTAACTTGTTTTACAAAATATGTTATTACATCATAACACTAAACTCAGATTTTCTAACACTGTACATGCTTCAGGTGTGTGCTATTAATAATAATATGTTACATTGTTATTGTAGTGTTATGTTGGATTTAATAACTGAAATACTTTGGGAGTCCAAGAAGAATAGACATTTGACACAAAGGAGTTGACTAACACATGAGCCTATCAGTTGTTGTTGTTTGGGATTGGTAAAGGACCACTTCCATTGCACTAAGATATCACCATAAGTGCTCCACGCCCATGCGTCACACAAGAATATCTCCATAAGTGCACTAGTACCATAGATCACACAATGATTCCCCCATAAGTGCCACAGTCCCATAGATCACACAATGATTCCCCCATAAGTGCCACAGTCCCATAGATCACACAAGGATTCCCCCATAAGTGCCCCAGTCCCGTAGATCTACACAATGATTCCCCATAAGTGCCACAGGTCCCAGTAGATCACACAATGATTCCCCCATAAGTGCCCAGTCCCATAGATCACACAAGGATTCCCCCATAATGCCCCAGTCCCGGTAGATCACACAATGATTCCCCCATAAGTGCCCCAGTCCCATAGATCCACAAGTGATTCCCCCATAAGTGCCACAGTCCCGTAGATCACACAAGGATTCCACCATAAGTGCCCCAGTCCCATAGATCACACAATGATTCCCCCATAAGTGCCCCAGTCCCGTAGATCACACAATGATTCCCCCATAAGTGCCACAGTCCCATAGATTCACACAATGATTCCCCCATAAGTGCCACAGTCCCGTAGATCACACAAGGATTCCCCCATAAGTGCCCCAGTCCCATAGATCACACAATGATTCCCCCATAAGTGCCCCAGTCCCATAGATCACACAATGATTCCCCCATAAGTGCCCCAGTCCCATAGATCACACAATGATTCCCCCATAAGTGCCACAGTCCCATAGATCACACAAGGATTCCCCCATAAGTGCCCCAGTCCCATAGATCACACAATGATTCCCCATAAGTGCCACAGTCCCGTAGATCACACAATGATTCCCCCATAAGTGCCCCAGTCCCATAGATCACACAATGATTCCCCCCATAAGTGCCCCAGTCCCGTAGATCACACAATGATTCCCCCATAAGTGCCCCAGTCCCGTAGATCACACAATGATTCCCCCATAAGTGCCACAGTCCCATAGATCACACAATGATTCCCCATAAGTGCCCCAGTCCCGTAGATCACACAATGATTCCCCCATAAGTGCCCCAGTCCCGTAGATCACACAATGATTCCCCCATAAGTGCCCCAGTCCCATAGATCACACAATGATTCCCCCATAAGTGCCACAGTCCCGTAGATCACACAATGATTCCCCCATAAGTGCCCCAGTCCCATAGATCACACAATGATTCCCCCATAAGTGCCCCAGTCCCGTAGATCACACAATGATTCCCCCATAAGTGCCCCAGTCCCGTAGATCACACAATGATTCCCCCATAAGTGCCCCAGTCCCATAGATCACACAATGATTCCCCCATAAGTGCCACAGTCCCCTAGATCACACAAGGATTCCCCCATAAGTGCCCCAGTCCCATAGATCACACAATGATTCCCCCATAAGTGCCCCAGTCCCGTAGATCACACAATGATTCCCCCATAAGTGCCACAGTCCCATAGATCACACAATGATTCCCCCATAAGTGCCACAGTCCCATAGATCACACAATGATTCCCCCATAAGTGCCCCAGTCCCGTAGATCACACAATGATTCCCCCATAAGTGCCCCAGTCCCATAGATCACACAATGATTCCCCCATAAGTGCCCCAGTCCCATAGATCACACAATGATTCCCCCATAAGTGCCCCAGTCCCGTAGATCACACAATGATTCCCCCATAAGTGCCCCAGTCCCATAGATCACACAATGATTCCCCCATAAGTGCCCCAGTCCCGTAGATCACACAATGATTCCCCCATAAGTGCCACAGTCCCATAGATCACACAATGATTCCCCCATAAGTGCCACAGTCCCATAGATCACACAAGGATTCCCCCATAAGTGCCCCAGTCCCGTAGATCACACAATGATTCCCCCATAAGTGCCCCAGTCCCATAGATCACACAATGATTCCCCCATAAGTGCCCCAGTCCCGTAGATCACACAAGGATTCCGCCATAATAGTTCCCCAGTCCTGTAGATCACACAATGATTCCCCCATAAGTGCCACAGTCCCATAGATCACACAAGGATTCCCCCATAAGTGCCCCAGTCCCGTAGATCACACAATGATTCCCCCATAAGTGCCCCAGTCCCGTAGATCACACAATGATTCCCCCATAAGTGCCACAGTCCCATAGATCACACAATGATTCCCCCATAAGTGCCCCAGTCCCGTAGATCACACAATGATTCCCCCATAAGTGCCCCAGTCCCGTAGATCACACAATGATTCCCCCATAAGTTCCCCAGTCCCATAGATCACACAAGGATATCTCCAGGGTTGTCCATGGGACATAATTTACATTGCATGGTAATTTATGCATGTGGGATTCCCATGGGAATAACATTCCCATTGCCAAGCCTGGCAGGCTTGTCCATTGGACATGTTTTTCTGTCCCATCCAATGGTAATTTATGCCTGTCTCATCCCGTCCCATCCGACCCCTACATTATTCACAAAATCCCCTTTGTTTGCCATGGGATTCCCATGGTCAAGCCTAGATATCTCCGTAAGTGTCCCAGACCTATAGATCATACAAGGATATCCCCATAAGTGCCCCAGTCTTATAGATCAGACAAGGATATCCCCATAAGTGCCAGAGCCCCATAGATCACACAAGGATATCCCCATAAGTGCCACAGCCCCATAGATCACACAAGGATATCCCCATAAGTGCCCTAGTCTCATAGATCACACAAGGATATCCCCATAAGTGCCACATTCTCATAGATCACACAAAGATATCCCCATAAGTGCTCCAGTCTCATAGATCACACAAAGATATCCCCATAAGTGCTCCAGTCTCATAGATCACACAAAGATATCCCTATAAGTGCCCCAGTCTCATAGATCACACAAAGATATCCCCATAAGTGCTCCAGTCTCATAGATCACACAAAGATATCCCTATAAGTGCCCAAGTCTCATAGATCACACAAAGATATCCCTATAAGTGCCCCAGTCTCATAGATCACACAAAGATATCCCCATAAGTGTTCCAGTCTCATAGATCACACAAAGATATCCCCATAAGTGCTCCAGTCTCATAGATCACACAAAGATATCCCTATAAGTGCCCCAGTCTCATAGATCACACAAAGATATCCCCATAAGTGCTCCAGTCTCATAGATCACACAAAGATATCCCTATAAGTGCCCCAGTCTCATAGATCACACAAAGATATCCCCATAAGTGCTCCAGTCTCATAGATCACACAAAGATATCCCCATAAGTGCTCCAGTCTCATAGATCACACAAAGATATCCCCATAAGTGCTCCAGTCTCATAGATCACACAAAGATATCCCCATAAGTGCTCCAGTCTCATAGATCACACAAAGATATCCCCATAAGTGCTCCAGTCTCATAGGTCACTCAAGGATATTCCCATAAGTGCCCCAGTCTCATAGATCACACAAGGATATCCCCATAAGTGCCCAGTCCCATAGATCACACAAGGATATCCCCATAAGTGCCCCAGTCCCATGGATCACACAAGGATATCCCCATAATTGCCACAGTCCCATAGATCACACAAGGATATCCCCATAAGTGCCCCAGTCTCATAGATCACACAAGGATATCGCCATAAGTGCCCCAGTCCCATAGATCACACAAGGATATCCCCATAAGTGCCACAGTCCCATAGATCACACAAGGATATCCCCATATGTGCCCCAGTCTCATAGATCACACAAGGATCTCGCCATAAGTGCCACAGTCCTCATAGATCACACAAAGATATCCCCATAAGTGCCCCAGTCTCATAGATCACACAAAGATATCCCCATATGTGCCCCAGTCTCATAGATCACACAAGGATATCCCCATAAGTGTCCCAGTCTCATAGATCACACAAAGATATCCCCATAAGTGTCCCAGACCCATAGATCACACAAGGATATCCCCATAAGTGCCTCAATCCCACAGATCACACAAAGATATCTCCGTAAGTGCTCCACTAATATCACATAAGAACAATCTCAGCACACTGCACAGACTCAGTTGAACAGACGAGGCCGAAATATCCAAACGCAAGTTAGCGTTAAAAGATAACAGCAGAAACAAACGTGAACTGTAATCAGGGTTTCAATTAAACAAGCACAGAACAAAGGGAAGGAATACTTACCAGGGAGATCATCTTCTCCAGGTCGTATCTCTGGACATATCTGGGGATTTTCTATAGTGATGAGCTCTGTGGAGATGTAACAAAACGGGCGTTATTATTGTCTGCATTGGGAAGTGTGTGTGTGTGTGTGTGTGTGTGTGTGTGTGTGTGTGTGTGTGTGTGTGTGGGGGGGGGGGGTGTCTGTGAGTTTATGTATGTGTGTGTATGTATGTGGCTGCGTTAGTGTTTGATAAATACAAACTATCTAGGCATAATACGCAGTGCTGTAATACGCAGCAGATCTCATCTTCTTCGTCTTCTTCTGCTTCGTTTTCGTTTTCGTTTTCTTCGTCTTCCTTTCTTTTATCTTCTTCACCTTTGTCTTCTTCGCCTTTGCCTTCGACTTCTTCTTTGTCGTCGTTTTCTTCGTCTTCATTTCCTCTTCTATCTCCTCCTCCTCCACCGTCTTCACCTCCTTCACTTCCTCTCCTCCTCGACTCCACCTCCTCCACTTCCTCTCCTCCTTGTCTCCCCACCTCCTCCCCTTCCCCTTCTTTTTCTTCTCTTCTTCTTCTTCTTCTTCTTCTTCTTCTTCTTCTTCTTCTTCTTCTTCTTCTTCTTTTTTTTTTTCTTTTCTGCCCGTGACGGATTTACTCTCAACTAACTCACACCAAATCCCTTTTAATACTTGTTCATGATTGGCTGAAATCTGCAGCCAAAGTATTCTATAGGATAAGAAAGCCAGCCTCAGGCCAACCCTCCTTTGTCGCCTCTTCTGACATGCATGGCAGATTATAGTTTAACTATTGTTTGCTTGCCTCATGGCTAACACACGGGCGATGCAAGACATGCTCTAGAAATAGACATAGATGTGTGCGTTATATTTCGTAGTTGGTTTAGAGGTTCATGAACGTCGTTTCACAATTCCCCGAAATACAGTATGGAGCATTCGAAATCAGCAGCACACAATTTGGCAGCAAATCGTTCTGAGTCGATTTAGATTGTGTAAAGCGTCAACCATTATATATATATCTATATTTATAAAACAAAGTGTATGTATGTAAATATGTGTGTATGTATATATGTATGTATGTAAATATGTATGTCCTTTATTTGTTCGCGAACGGCCCATCCGATTGAGATGAAATTTTCTACACGCCTTCCTTTCATTCCAGAGCTGTCAACTGTCATAGTTTTTTTTTCTTCTTCCTCCTCCTCCCTCCTCCCCCTCCCAAAATACGTACGTAAATATATGATGATGATGATGAAAGAATCCCCGAACCAAAACGCTAGGGAAAGGGAAGAAAATGACGTGACTACACAGAATCGTCACACGGCAATCATCATCATCAAGTGCCGTGCCGGCTGGCGTAGGCGTTCATGGCTCTCTGTAGATCTCAGTCTTTGTTTTTTTTAATCAACTCTGCTGCTGATATTCCTCCATGCCACGGCAATATCAATAACAATTCATCTTTTTATGTGTAAGGACTGTATCTACAGTCGTGTAGAAGGGAAGAACTAGACGAGTATGAATTCGGAATGGCGAACTCTCTCCCCCTCTCTTCTCCTCCCTCTACCTCCTCCCTCCACCCTTCTCCTCTTCCTCCTCCCTCTCATCCCTCTCCCTCCTACCTCCTCCTCCCTCTTCCTTCTCCCTCTTCCTCTCCCCTTCTCCTCCATCCTCCTCCCTCCTACTCCCTCCGCCTCCTCCCCCCTCCTCCCTCATCTTCCCTCCTCCTCCCTCTCCCTCCTCATCCCTCCTCCTCCTGCCTCCCTCCTCCTCCTCCTGCCTCCTTCTCCCTCATCATCCTCCCTCCTCCTTCTCCCTTCTTCTCCCTCTTCCCTCTTCCTCCTCCTACCTCCTCCCTCCTCCTCCTCCCTCCACCCTCCTCCTCCCTTCTCCTCCTCTTCCTCCTCCCTTTCCTTCCTCCTCCTCCTCCCTCTACCTCCTCCTCCCCCTACCTCTTTCCTCCTCCCTCCTCCTCCCCTTCCACCTCTCTTTCCTTCCTCCCCTCCTCATTCTCCCTCCTTCCTCTCCCTCCTTCCTCCTCCTCCTTCCTTCTTCTCCCTCCTCCTCCTCCTCCCTCCTCCTTCCTCCTCCTCCCTCTCCTCCTCCTCACTCCTCCTCCTCCCTCCTCCTCCCTCTACCTCCTCCCTCCTCCTCCCTTCACATTCCTCCTCCTCCCTCCTCCTCATCCCTCCTCCTCCCTCCTCCTCATCCCTCCTCCTCCCTTCTCCTCCTCCCTCCTCCTCCCTCTACCTCCTCCTCCCTTCACATTCCTCCTCCTCCCTCTTCCTCCTCCTCCCCTCCTCCTCCTATCCCTCCTCCTCCTTCTTCCTCCCTCCTCCTCCTCCTCCCCTCCCTCCTCCTTCCTCCTCCTCCCTCTCCTCCTCCTCACTCCTCCTCCTCCCTCCTCCTCCTCATTCTACTCTCCTCCTCCTCCTCCCTTCACATTCCTCTCCTCCCTCTTCCTCCTCCTCCTCCCTCCTCCTCCCTCCTCCTCCTCCCTCCTCCTCATCACTCATCCTCCCTCCTCCTCCTTCTTCCTCCTCCTCCTCCCTCCTCCCCCTCCTCCTCCTCCTCCGCTCTCTCGCCTCCTCCCTCCTCCTCCTCCCTCCTCCTCCTCCCTCCTCCTCCTCCTACCTCCTCCTCCTCTCCTCCTCCTCCCCTCTACCTGCCTTCCCCCTCCTCCCTTCCATTCCCTCCTCCTCCCTCTTCCTCCTCCTCCCTCCTCCTCCTCTCGTCCGCCTCCCTCCTCTCCTCTTCCTCCCTCTACCTCCTCCTCCCTTCACATTCCTCCTCCTCCCTCTTCCTCCTCCTCCCTCCTCCTACTCATCCTCCTCCTCCTTCTTCCTCCCTCCTCCTCCTCCTCCCTCCTCCCCTCCTCCTTCCTCCTCCTCCCTTTCCTCCTCCTCACTCCTCCTCCTCCCTCCTCCTCCTCATTCTACCTCCTCCTCCTCCTCCCTTCACATTCCTCCTCCTCCCTCTTCCTCCTCCTCCTCCTCCTCCTCCCTCCTCCTCCCTCCTCCTCATCACTCCTCCTCCCTCCTCCTCCTTCTTCCTCCCTCCTCCTCCCTCCTCCCCCTCCTCCTTCCTCCTCCTCCCTCTCCGCCTCCTCCCTCCTCCTCCTGCCTCCTCCTCCTCCCTTCTCCTCCCTCTACCTCCTCCTCCTCCCTCCTCCTCCCTCTACCTCCTCCCCCCTCCTCCCTTCACATTCCTCCTCCTCCCTCTTCCTCCTCCTCCTCCTCCCTCTTCTCTCCTCCTCCTCCTCCTCTTCCCTCTACCTCCTCCCTCCTCCTCCCTTCACATTCCTCCTCCTCCCTCCTCCTCCTCCCCTCCTCCTCTTCCCTCCTCCTCCTCCCCCTCCTTCTCCTCCTTCTCCCTCCTCCTTCTCCCTCTTCCTCCTCCCTCTTCCTTCTCCTCCTTCTCCCTCCGCCTCCTCCCTCTTCCTTCTCCCTCCGCCTCCTCCCTCCTCCTACTCTCTCCTCCTCCTCCCTCCTCCTCCCTCTCCCTCCTCCTCCCTATCCTCCTCCTGCTCCCTTCTCCTCCTGCGTTCTCCTCCTCCCTCCTTCTCCCTCCTCCTCCCTCTTCCTCCTCCCTCCTCCTCGCCTCCTCCTCCACCCTACTCCTCCCTCCTCCTCCTAATCCCTCCTCCTCCCTCCTCCTCCCTCTACCTCCTCCCCCCTCCTCCCTTCACATTCCTCCTCCTCCCTCTTCCTCCTCCTCCCTCCTCCTCTCTCCGCCTCCCTCCTCCTCCTCCTCCTCTACCTCCTCCTCCTCCTCCCTTCACATTCCTCCTCCTCCCTCCTCCTCCTCCCTCCTCCTCTTCCCTCCTCCTCCTCCCTCCTTCTCCCTCCTCCTTCTCCCTCTTCCTCCTCCCTCTTCCTTCTCCCTCCGCCTCCTCCCTCCTCCTACTCTCTCCTCCTCCTCCCTCCTCCTCCCTCTCCTCCTCCTGCATGGGCGAAATAGAGAACACACTGAACCGTTCAACAGGGATTCATTGTCAAAGAAATGTGGTTATTAAGACAAACGAAAGTGAGGGAAATGAAATACTTTGGGCGTGTAGAGTCTGGAAAAGATGTATATGGAGGGAGGCCTAACGAGTAAGCGGACAAGAGGAAAACCCAACATGGATGGGTATATCTTATATATAAAAGGCGATCTCCGTCCGTCTGTCTGTCTGTCTATATGTCCCTAATGCGCTCGCGAACGGCCCATCCCATTGAGATGAAATTTTTTACACGTCTTCCTTTCATTCCAGCGCAGCCCACTGTCATATTTTTTTAGTATGAAAGTTTGAAGATTTTATATTTCTTTACACTGTCGCCAACTCTAAGAAGACATGGAACAACCTCAGCCATTATTAAATCTACAGGCATATGCGTTATATTCCTCCTCCTCCTCCTCCTCTCCCCTCCTCCACCTCCTACCCTCTTCCTCTTCTCCTCCCCCTCCTCCCTCTCCCTCCTCCATCCTCCTCTTCTCTCTTTCTCCTCCTCCTCCCTCCTCCTCCCTCTTCCTCCTCCCAGCTCCTACTCCTCCTTTTTCTTCTTCTTCTGCTGCTGCTGCCGCTGCTCCATTTACCCAAGTTAATATATTACCAAGTTGGTCTTCGTTTATCTAAGGTTGTTCTAACTGCAACCAATAAATGATTAGACAGACAGACAGACAGACAGACAGACAGATAGACAGACAGACAGACAGACAGACAGTCAGTCGGGAACGGGAACTTATATGACTACTCATATGAATTAAATGAGATGCTCCCCATCAGGGGCTGGGCGAAGCCGGGCCGGATCAGACAGATAGACAGACTGACAGACAGACAGACAGACAGACAGACAGACAGACAGATAGATAGTCGGGAACGGGAACGTGAGCTTATATGACTACTTATATGAATTAAATGAGATGCTCCACACCAGGAGCTGGGCAATGCCGGGCCGGGTCAGACAGACAGACAGACAGACAGACAGACAGACAGACAGACAGACAGACAGACAGACAGACAGACAGACAGACAGACAGACAGACAGACAGTCGGTAACGGGAACGGGAACTTATATGACTACTTATATGAATTAAATGAGATGCTCCCCACCAAGGACTGGGCGAAGCCGGGCCGGGTCAGCTAGTATATATATATAAACTTAATTAACGATTATATGGGACGCCCAGGAATTGTTGTTCGCGAGCTGGGTTACCAAGGCAACCGTTTACCAATGTCTCATTATTATTAGAAGAGACAAACGACTACGACATAAGGAATGTCTCATTATTATTAGAAGAGACAAACGATTACTATGAGAGGAAGGTCTCATTATTATTAGTATAGGCAAACTACAAGAGAAAGTTCAGATTTTCATTAGAAGAGACTAACAACTATAAGAAAAATATAACAGTACCATTAATAGAGACAAAAAACTACAGGAGAAAGATCAGACTATCATTAGAAGAGATATTGAAGTGTAGGGGGAAGATGAGGTTATTACTACTAGAGACAAACAGCTACAATAGAAAGACAAGATTGTTATTAATAAAGACAAACAGCTACAATAGAAAGACAAGATTGTTATTAATATAGACAAACAGCTACAATAGAAAGACAAGATTGTTATTAATATAGACAAACAGCTACAATAGAAAGACAAAATTGTTATTAATATAGACAAACAGCTACAATAGAAAGACAAAATTGTTATTAATATAGACAAACAGCTACAAAAGAAAGACAAGATTGTTATTAATATAGACAAACAGCTACAATAGAAAGACAAGATTGTTATTAATATAGACAAACAGTTACAATAGAAAGACAAGATTGTTATTAATATAGACAAACAGCTAAAATAGAAAGACAAGATTATTATTAATATAGACAAACAGCTACAATAGAAAGACAAGATTGTTATTAATATAGACAAACAGCTACAATAGAAAGACAAGATTGTTATTAATATAGACAAACAGCTACAATAGAAAGACAAGATTGTTATTAATATAGACAAACAGCTACAATAGAAAGACAAGATTGTTATTAATATAGACAAACAGCTACAATATAAAGACAAGATTGTTATTAATATAGACAAACAGCTACAATAGAAAGACAAGATTGTTATTAATATAGACAAACAGCTACAATAGAAAGACAAGATTGTTATTAATATAGACAAACAGCTACAATAGAAAGACAAGATTGTTATTAATATAGACATACAGCTACAATAGAAAGACAAGATTGTTATTAATATAGACAAACAGCTACAAAAGAAAGATCAGATTTTTATTAATAGGAACAACGATATACAGGAGAACGATAACATATCGTTAGAAACGGCAATCAACTAGAAGAGATATGATTATTAGAAGAGATCCCCCCACCCCCTTCCACTTCGAAAACAACATCAGAAAATTTAGATACAATTTTTTTTTTTTTTTGCATATCCTATTTACAGGACATTGCAGTCAACACCAGCATTTTTCAGCTGCTGTTGATGTCTTGACAAGTTTTACGTTCAGTAGTTGGCCATGGCTTTCTGAACGACAGGCTCACATACCTTTCCGTAAGAAAACAACGCGACGCGATCCCCTGCCGAATCTCGCGCAGCTGTGTTTCGTACGTGGGTATACGGGGTTACGAACAGCGTCCTTAACCTCTTCGCCAGGTACACTTGTAGACGAGACAAATGACCACGATTGTAGAACTGAACCACCAACAAGTGCCCTTGTCAATTTATTAATCGAATCCCATTCATGTCCTTGTGTTATTCCCCTACGCCCTCCATTTTTTGATATAGATAGGAGTGCGGGGGTGAGTACGGGTGTGTGTAAGTATATGAATGCGTGTATAAACAGAGCGGGGGTGTGTGCGCCTCTGTACACTTGTATGTATAATAAACATATGGGGGTGACATATAAACAGGCGACCAGATGTTCTAGAAGTTAGGCGAGAAATGTGGCTAGTGCAAGAGTTCTTGGGTCAAAGATAATTTTAGCTGGGAGTTCCAGCCTGAATATACCTAACTTATAAAGAAGATAGGAATGAAAAGGTAGCTCATGAAAGACATTATTTTAAGTGTAAAGTCACATACTTGTAACCACATTAAAAGACCTCCCTCTTCTTCTCTTCCTCCTCCTCCACTTCCATATCTCTCTCGTCCACTACATCCTTCTTTACCTTCTCCGCCTTCTCTTCCTCTTCTTCCTACCCTCCCTCCTCCACTTCCTCCTTCTTTTCCTCCTCCTCTTCAAATTCATCCTCTTCCACCGTTTACTCCTCTTGCTCCTACACATCCTCATCTTCGATCTCCACTTCTTCTTCTTCTTCTTCTTCTTCTTCTTCTTCTTCTTCTTCTTCTTCTTCTTCTTCTTCTTCTTCTTCTTCTTCTTCTTCTTCTTCTTCTTCTTCTTCTTCTTCTTCTTCTTCTTCTTCTTCTTCTGCTTCCTTATACACTCAACCACTCAACAATTGGTCGTAACCTATGCTATTTCTTTCAGCTCCTCCCACCTCCTCCCCGTATTATCCACAGCTGTCTGTAATGTTCTCTTGCCTCTAGAATTGGTCACGGTTGGTGGATTGTGCAGCTGCGGGACTGGGTAGCCCTCAAACGCCAGCCCTGATGTCGAGGTAGCTGGTTAAACCCATACACCGGTCAATTGGACCGAAATGTTGACTTCTCGTCCATGACTTGGGGGAGTAAATTACAAGTACTTCAGAAGTCGGAGTGGGTACGCCTGCTGGCGAGGTACACTGGTAATAAAGAAAGCTAATTCACACGCAAAAACCAGCTAAGTGCATTAACAGTAATCGCACGGGTGTGAACTACGCTTGAGTTAAAAGCAAGCGAATACGAAATTTAAAAACAAATATTGACATGCACTAGTTAATCAGAGTGTGCAATCAAAGTAAGATGTAGAAAATGAGTTCCATTGCAGCTAACCTACAAAGGGAATCTTGGTAGTATAGGAGCTAGACACCATGAGGTCAGGAATTCGATCCGCCGCTGGGTCAATTCTGATTTTTCAAAATTAACCCGGCTTTCAGGTCGATCCCGCT
The DNA here is from genome assembly GCA_014155875.1 of Cepaea nemoralis. Classification (NCBI taxonomy): domain Eukaryota; kingdom Metazoa; phylum Mollusca; class Gastropoda; order Stylommatophora; family Helicidae; genus Cepaea; species Cepaea nemoralis. The sequence goes on from JACEFZ010015132.1 coordinate 235,681, forward strand.
TTAAATGGGCACCAAGAATGTCTTGGGAAGTAAATACGGCCGGGGTGATACTGACCTCATTACCTACCGAGTGTTGATTGGTCAATAAACATATAGATTTAGCGTCATATGCCCGATGAGACTTAAGGCGAGAAGAGAGTACTTTACTTATTGCAATGTGTAGGCGGCACTTGACTGATTAACAGAGAAAAAAATCCTGTTGGTGTACTGCATAAGGAGAATGGTGTTAGTTAACGCTGGTGCACTTACTGCTAATGCATTCGCCATTTATATATGGTTCAGACAGCATGTAGTCGATATGTCGCCAAAATAGAGTTCGTCGTGTCTCCTATTGTGTCCTTGGGTGCAACATGATGAAATATTGTATGGTGTATATGCCGCGTTTAAGTCTATTTCCCCATTCACATGTTGTGTTTAATGTCATAAAGACTAATAGACGTGTCGTTGGAGGGCGTGTCGCTGGAAGGCGAGTAGCAGGTGGGCGTGTCACAGGAGGTTGTGTCCCTTGGAGGGCGTGCCCTTTGAGGGCATGTGCGTGGAGGGTGTGTCCGTGGATGGACGTCATGAGGGCGTGGTCGTGATATAGGCTTCTACGTGCTGTGGATCGATTCGTGGTAGTAGGCCTCGTGTGTCACGTGTCTATGGTGGGGGTCATGCTATAGACCGCGACGGTCTAGATGCGAATTGAAATAGGACAGACAGACAGACAGACAGACAGACAGACAGACAGACAGACAGACAGACAGACAGACAGACAGACAGACAGACAGACAGACAGACAGACAGAAAGACAGACAGACAGACAGACGGACGGACGTCCGTCGACGGACGGACAGACGGACGGACGGACGGACGGACGGACGGACAGACAGACAGACAGACAGATAGATAGATAGATAGATAGATAGATAGATAGATAAATAGATAGATAGATAGATAGATAGATAGATAGATAGATAGATAGATAGATAGATAGATAGATAGATAGATAGATAGATAGATAGATAGCACAGAAGCAAGTATTATAAACAATAGTTAACACAGACGACAAGGCAACCCCAAATGTAGCAGGTTGAATGTCAATGACCCACTGGGAGAAGGTGAATGGAAACATGAAAAGGGCCAAGTGAAGAACATGCTTCAGAGTTGCCACGAGGAATGTAGACATCAAAGAGGAGCATCACCAGCTCATGTTAACACACCAGTCATCAAAAGAGTGCACGCGTTAGCTTTAGTGCTTCAACCAAAGAGGGGCACCAAGATAGGGTCATGTCTTTGCCAGGTTATACGTAAGAAGGGGCCATCGTGTGCCATGCCGATGAGCGTGGGCGTCGCCATCTCACACTATCACCAGAGTCGTGGATCAGCTTTGTGTGTTTGAACTGAAACATGCTGCTCGAGACGGCAAATTATGAAGCAGCATGATCGCCGACGCCTGTCGGCATGGACTTGATGGGGATCGTCGCTACGGGATTCGTGCCTTGTGCTATGCTTTCGTCAGGCCGTCCTGTCCTGTGGGATAAACCCGTTGCAATGAAGTAATCTTCTTGCCTTGTTTTTGTGTGGTTATGGTGTCAAAGGTTGTAAAGGCTCCAGAAAGACCGGGATCCCTTCGGCGTACCGATTTTCCGCTAGTAACTCCAGAAGTGTCGGCGTCTGTGTGTAAGGGACAGTGAACGTGTTTCACAATCGCGCATATCTGGCTCGACATCAGCTGCATGCTATTTGGAAGCAGACCGTGTTGTGTTAATCTATAACATTGGTGTGAGCGTCGGTCATCCAGAGGGTAGTGTCAAATTAATGGACCGAAAATTACATAGACACTCATTAACAGAAAAATGTATTTCAAAAATACTAGGTTACTTTGTTTTCTTCTTCCAATTCGTTCAAACTCATAGAAGTTATATTAGGATACATCGCCGACTCAGATTAATAATCCTGTTAACAGGATATTAATTTGAAAGTGATTGTTGCCCAAATATGGTAATGACTAAGTTTGATTGCAATGAACTTTTACCTCGAGAAGTAGCAGGGGAGATCATTGTTTACAATATCATGAACTTGAATGTGTATACTCTCCCCTGATCCTGTTAAAGTTTACCTGACGCTGTGCTTCTCCAGCAAGGATTAAGTGATTGGAGGTTTCCGGTCGCGGAAGATTTTTGTTCGCATATCCTTTACAGGACATCGCTGTCAACATCAGCATCTTTCAGCTGATTGTTGATTTCTTGGCAAGATTACGCTCAGTAGTTTGCCATTGCTTTCTGAGCGACCGGCTCACATACCCCGTAAGTTACCAAGGCTGAGAGAACCGCTACCAATTCTAGCGCAACGTCACGTTACTTACGAGAGTATACGAGATAACTGAGAAAGTCGTGTAATCTGACCAGGGAGACCGGCTCGCGGAAGTTAAATAAGTTAAATTAGACTACTCTCCCAACCGTACATTGCAGAGTAAGTAAAGAGGTAGGTGCTCAGGCAAAATTGTCAGGAAATACATCTCTATTCACGAGTATCTAGGGGTTTTTATTGTGAAGGAAATTTAACATTAAGAATTAGAGACGATTCCAAAATCAGCCGCAGACGATTTGAAAACAGACCGCCTTGCGTTGATTTCGATAAATGAGCGTCGATAGTTAAAACATCACTGGCAAACTACTGAACTGCCTAGTAAATCACATAATAGCAAACTAATGGACTTAAAGAAACATTGTCTAGTAAATCACATAAAATCAAACTAATGGACTTAAAGAAACATTGTCTTGTAAATCACAAAGAAAAAAAAATGTTAATGTTGACTACAACGTTCTATTAAGGACAAACAACTAAATTGTTTTAGAAGACGTGCACGCTTTCCTCCACAAAGAGATGAGGTAAAGGACAGATTCTAGGGAGACTTAGCACCCATGCATGTGGCCCAAACTACAATAACGTCTGCAGTGTTAACAAATAACAAATCACGGATGAAAACTATAAAGCTGCCATGTTTCGTAAAATATGCTTTTGAAAAGGTCACATTTCCCCGGGAACATAATACAAACACTTTCGCACTATGGTACCACATTCAACAGTGGAGAAATAAGGGAACACAACCCGCGATCGTATTACCGCAGATGCCACAGTTCTGGCCCTTAGCAATCACTTCACGTGCTCCCTATCCGTAATATTAATAACAAAAGTATATAAACGTTATCTTGGCACATTCAAGGTCACCGTTACTCAACGGAAAACGTCGTGCTCTAAACGTTTGACAGCTGTCGGTTGAAAGGCAGAACAGTGTTTTTACCTTCACTTTGGAGGCAACAGAGATGGTGATTTTGATGCCAGCTCATGTTTGTTACGCAATTGAAAGACAGGATGCCTTTTCCTCACCCTAGTATATCGATCTGTATCCTATTGGTAGTACAGTATGCCTCCCCCCCCCCCCCCTCCATAGTTAATAACAATTGCCACATCAATAATTAATACTAGTGAGTCATGTAGTAAAAGTGTTTGCACATTTCACATGCCTTTATACTGCAAATATGTCGATACTGTCGATACTGTTCTGATATATGAATTAAACAATGTATATGTGAGAGAGAGAGAGAGAGAGAGAGAGAGAGAGAGAGAGAGAGAGAGAGAGAGAGAGAGAGAGAGAGAGAGAGAGAGAGAGAGAGAGAGGCAGAATTTTAGCCGGATCTGCGTTCTCAATTCTTAACCCTTTGAAAAAATAAAGTTTGTTCGTTAGTTCGTTCGTTCTGTGCACTCATGCCTAAAAATGTGATCATTGCAGCTCATCACATACCCAGACCAGGTTTCATTACGGGACGGTTGCTCCCCCTTGATGTAGAGGTTAGGACGTTATCTTACAATGACATTAGCATGATAGTACGCGGTTCGATCCCTACACTCGTCGATCGCCACGGGAGGAAAACATAACTGGCCACCTATTCTTCAGTGCGCTCAAGTAAAATAAATATGATGGTCCTAAAAAGTCACATAACAACAGGATGTTCCCGCTAGGGAAGCAAACTACTGAACGTAATATTTGCCTTAGCTGATTAAATGTCGTGGGATGGTTAATTGTCTAAAAAAGCTTCCCTTATCTGCCATCAGCTTATAAACAGTAGTTTTCCCTATGCAAATCCCTTTAGGTTAATATATAACACAACAAGACTGCTACCATATTAACAACTTTTAAGTCATAATAGTGACCATTTTCCGTCATCTATTTTTGTTTGGTCCAACCCACATTTTGTTTGGCACTGAATCTGTTAAACATGTACGAACAGCCAATAAATGCTGGGGTTGTTTGCATGTTCTGTAAAGGACATGCAACTAACTTGAACTGTTGGCAGTATCGTGGACAAAGAAGAAAATTAACGTTGAGGAAGTAAGAGATGCAAGTGGTACAAATCCTCGTCTAAAAAGCTTAAGGAAAAGACAACCACAGTTTATGGGGCATGCTAACAGAACAGATGATGTAGAGTAGAGACATTAATTAGCCTTGTATGAGATCATAATTGGAAAATGATGGTCAGTTCGAAATAAGCAAATAATATAAAAGACAACAGTGAGTTAACTGAAGCTGAAACGAGCGATGACTGACATAAATACCTGTCAGCGAATATTTACGGGGATTCGTGGCCAGCTAGAACAAGGCGTCTAGTAGGTTTACCCGAACATAAGATGCGTATTGTTACATCTAAGCATTAGCTTAAGGGCACAGGAGTAAGATTTATGAAAGCGAGCTACATATGTTTGTGTGAGGGTGTGTTTGGACTTGTTCATTTCCAGTGACAGGAAGAAACAGGAAAACAAGCTATTTGTATCATCGTTATTTATAGAGACTGCTTTGCAAGACACACTGATTGATTTCGTTGTTAAGACCAGGATTATCCCGAGCTAACCAGCCAACCAGCCTCCTATTACGACTTACGCCAAGAGACCGTGACATGAGAGTGAATGGCGGCAACAAGTAGCCATCAACGCTGTGAATTTTATATTGGGATTCGTGTTGGTCTGAACCTCAAGAGTGACCAGGAAAACAGCGCGGCTGTGCTGGAACGGGACATCACGTTTATGACAAAATTCTTCCTCTTCTGCCCACTATCCCCAGATCGAGAAGTTACTTGAAGCTTTACAGGTATGGTCCGTGTGGAGAGCGTAACAGGACAACTCTTGGTGTAATCAGTCTGTTTAATCAAGAACACATTTCACATATAGTTTTAGTTTAGTTTAGTCGACGGGTCAACATCACGGCACATAGGTGGAACCCATAAGTGCTCTGTTCTACTCATAACTCAAGCCTGAGTCCGGGGAAATTCCGCTCAGTGCACGAACTTCGTAGCACCGGCGAGGATCCTAAAATACTTTAAGTAGATTTTTACTCTTTTTCGATTTCCAACTGCCAAGAGATTTTTTTTACGTGCGCAACAATACACACGGGCGTCCGATCTCACTACCTAGAGACCAAGGGGAATTTTGTTACTAGAAGTCTACGTGAAAAAAATCCCGCCCTCACCCTTGAACCCGGGACATCCAGCACTCGAGGGGGCACGATACCTCTCGACCATTTCCCAGCGTTTTGTTATCTTGATGACTTGCGTCCTGTACCACGTCTGACGAGCAGTAATCACCCCCACCTCCCCCCCCCCCCCCCAACCTCCCTCCCGCTATACCAAAGGCCCTCGGCATATAATAGATTCGCTCGCTTTGTTCTAAAGCTTAGCCCATTCACGTGCTACTACTGGACTGTGCTGTAATGGTGTTTTCGGCGCGGATTAGCTTTGTCTGCTACCAGTGTCTCTCGCCATCAGGGGAACCCACTCCGACTTCTATGGTACATGTAATTTACGTCCCCAAGTCAATTCTCCGTTGCGATGGCGTTGCGGACGCGATTCGTAATGCCGCTTACTCGCGTTCGAAACACAGCGGTGGCCGATTCGGCAGCAGACCGTGTCGCGCTGATTTTAACGTGTTGGTATGGGAGCCGGTCGTTCAGAAAGCAATGGCAAACTACTGAACGTAAAAACTTGCCAAGACATCAACAACGGCAGTAAAATGCTGGTGTTGACTGCAACGTCCTGTAAAGGATATGCAACTTTTTAAAAAAAATGTCAGGGACGAGAAGTCAACATTTTATTTTAACTTTACGATGTAGGGCTTAACCTGCTACCTCGCCATCAGCGCTCCGGAAATTTAAGAGCTAGCTCTCTTATTCATTCGGCCATATTGAACTGTATAACAAGTATTTAAATATGTAAATATCTTATCTGGTAAGTATTATTCAGAACCTACTGATGAATTAAACAAAGCAAAATCGTACATTAGTTTTGGTAATGTATTCTTTTATATGAAACTAATCCAATCCAATCCATTCCTTGGTACGAATACCCCCGTCCAGCCTTCGATTTTTGGACTTGGCTGTAATTGGAGTGTTAAGGTGTGACTTGTAGATTGTCTTTCGTACTTTGGGCTGCTTGATGTCAGCTTCCCGGCTATATGAAACTTGGTGAGTTGCGGGTAATGAAGTGAAATGGCCTCCGTATTTTAATGGTGAGACATGTTCGCGTTCTGTGCAACCAGCGACGGTTACACATGAAGGTATTAGTGTCAACAGCAACTGTTGTTTCTTAATATTAATATAAAAATGTCACACGCTGTTTAAGGGACGTTAGAAAACATGAACAGGCAGGCATATAAGACAAGGTCAAACTGTCACGGGAGGCAGACGATCATTTAGAACAAAAAATGACAGCCAGACACAGAAACAAGACAAGGCAGGCAGACATAGATGCAAACAAGACAAGACAAGACAGACAGATAGACATAGATAGAAACAAGACAGACAGATATAGATAGAAAGAAGACAGTCAGACAATCACATAAACAAGACAAAATAGGCAGACTTATAAACAAGACAAGACATCCAAGCATAGATAGAAACAAGACAAGACATCCAGACATAGACAGAAACAAGACAAGACAGCCAAGCTTAGATAGAAACAAGACAAGACATCCAGACATAGACAGAAACAAGACAAGACAGCCAAGCTTAGATAGAAACAAGATAAGACATCCAGATATAGACAGAAACAAGACAAGACAGCCAAGCATAGATAGAAACAAGATAAGACATCCAGATATAGACAGAAACTAGACACTCATATGCAGCCAAGACAAATATATTGGAAGGTAAATGTGTGCAGGCAAGGATGTGACAGACAGACAACAGGCGTAGACAGACAAGCAGAGACAGACTGACAACAGCCAGACTGGCGAGTGGGCGACGTGGGCACACGGATGCACGGAGCGATATACAAATCAGCCGGCCGGACGGACGGACGGATGGACAAACAGACAGATAAGAGGGCACTTTGATATATCTGGAATGATCGGATGAAATCACATATACTGAGAAAGTTTCTTACTCCCAACAAAGGCATGTGTTTGCCAGGCTGTTTCCGTCAAGCAACATGTGCTGACTGATAGACACACAGACAAACAGTTAACACAAAGACAATATCTGGGAAAGCTGTCAAGACTAGGGCTGTATTCCAGACACAGCGTGTCAGAGGCGTTGACAAGTGGGTTTTTGTATGCAGTATTCCATCTGTCACATGCTGAACATCAGGCAAGTCTTCAAGGCACGCCCTTTCCAAAGAAAACATGCATCTGTCGATGCAGACACACAACAGACTATTCTGGGTGGAAGTGTTTCCGTTCTCTACAGATTCAGGTCAGGTGGGTTTTAGACCAGGTCAGTGATGGCTCCTCTTTACGATGTCTAACTGGTGATGTCTAGTTGGTGATGTCAAGTTGGTGATGTCTAGTTTGTGATGCCAGTTGGCGATGTCTAGTTGGTGATATCGATATGGTGATGTGGAGTTAGTGATGTCGAGATGGTGATGTCTAGTTGGTGATATCTAGTTGGTGGTGTCTAGTTGGTGATGTCTAGTCGGTGAAGTCAGTTGCTGATGTCGAGTTGGTAATGTCTAGTTGGTGTATGCCGATTTATTGATGTCAGTTTGGTAATGTCGAGGTGGAGATGTCTAGTTGGCGATATCTAATTGCTGATGTCTAGTTGGTAATATCGAGATGGTGATGTCGAGTTGGTGATGTCTAGTTTGTGATGTCAGTTGCTGATGTCGAGTTGGTGATGTCGAATTGGTGATGTCTAGTTGATAAAGGTCAGTTGCTAATGTCGAGTTGGTGATGTCTACTTGGTGATGTCTAATTGGTGATGTCTAGTCGGTGATGTCTAGTCGGTGATGTCTAGTTGGTAATGTATAGTCGATGATGTCTAGTTAGTGATGTCTAGTTGGGGTGTCTATTTGTGATGTCTAGTTGGTAATGCCTAGTTGTTGATGCCTAGTTGATGATATCTTCTTGGGGATTTATACATGGTAATGTATACTTGGTGATGTCTAATTGGTGATGTCTATCTGGTGATGTCTATTCGGTGACGTCTAGTTGGTGATGACTAGTTGGTGATTTCTAGCTGGTTATGTCTAGTTGGTGATGCATACTTGGTGATGTCCTGTTAGTGATGTCTAGTTGATAATGTCTAATTGGTGATGTATACTTTGTGATGTCTAGTTTGTGATGTCTAGTTGTTGGCGTCTAGTTGATGATGTGTAGTTGGTGATGTCTAGTCGGTGTTGTCTAGTCGGTGATGTCTAGTTAGCGAAGTCTGGTTGGTGATGTCTAGTTGGTGATGTCTAGTTGGTGATGTCTAGTTGGCGATGTCTAGTTTGCGATGTCTAGTTGGTGATGTATAGTTAGTGATAGTCTTGTGGAAAACTAAATCATACTCTTATTACTTTTCAGTCCTGAAGGGACAGCAACGTCCTTCCCGACGCATAAATAATTGCCTCGGAAAATGACTTATCACGAGAAAGATACCGAGACAGCAGCAAGATTCTTTCTTTCGTGATGCCTTCATTTATCACAGATATATACATACTGTAACACGAACAAGAATGTAAACCGGGAATGCAAACCGAGAATGTAAGAAGAATGTAACATTAATATATAAACGTCTTTTGTCTACTTGGAACGTGAAAACTAAATCATACTCTGATAAATGTTGAGTCCAGAAGCGACAGAAACGCACTCTCAGACACATAAATAATTACCTCGGGAAATGACTTAACACAAGAAAGACATGAGTACAGAAGAAAGAATCTTTCTTTTGTGATGTCTTCATTTGTCAGCTGTGTAGAAACATTTCACTAGTGTGTCACAGTCAAAAAGGAAAGGTCAGAGGAGTGTAGGTAATACATGTAGCATGTCACATCACAAGTGGTAATGTATTGGGACACATCCTGTCTAGGACATTTGTCCTGCTGGGGAAATGTGAGTAATTGCATGTATTATAATGGAATTTTGGAGTTGCGGAATCGCGGTGGCTAGTATGCTTACCTTTAGACCCAATGTTCATGGGTTCAAATTCGTATTGAGACGAATTGTTTTAATAAAAATGGAAAGCGAAATGAAGTACCTACACACATATGAAAGTACTATTGCATTATTCTAATTCAAGTCAACATTCACGCTTAATATAATAATCATTGAAGTTCGGAAATTATATTCACAAAGTAAATGTAATAGTGTATTACTGTCATTGAAGTTCAGGAATTATATTCAGAAAGCTAAATGTAATAGTGTATAACTGTCATTGAAGTTCTGGAATTACATTCAGAAAGTTAAGTGTAATAGCGTATTACTGTCATTGAAGTTCAGAAATTACATTCACAAAGCTGAATATATTACTGAGATGCTATTCAGAGGTTCGATTTCTGACTGCGTCATTCAGACCAAGAGGGCAATTCTTTTAAGAATCCACGAGGGGCCAGTGGAGAAATGGATTTCGTGCTTTGTACGATGTTCTCGGTAGGCGTCTTACTATTCTGCATAGAGAGACTGGGTCAGTTGGTGTAAACCCTATGCAAGGAAGTCGTTCCTCCCCTTTTTAACCTGTTTAAAATGTTTACTTCTGAGACTTACTACTTCTGCTCTAAACATATCTAACACTAACTAGTACAGTTACTGCCGCTAATACTATTTTTTTTTACCATACCACTGCTACAACTGCTTCCACCACCATCCAACCACCACGCAACTACCACTGCTACTGAAAAAAGTTAGTTGCTTATTCTTTACAGGACGTCGCAGTCAACAACAACATTTTTTGATGATGTGATCTCTTGGCAAGTTTACGTTCAGTAGTAGTTTACGTTCTGTAGTTTACCATTGCTTTCTGAACGACCGGCACCCATATCATTTCGTCAAAAACCAACGCAAATCGATTTGCTGCCAAATCGCCCGCAGCTGTGTTTCAAACGAGGGTGTGGGAGATCACGAACAGCGTCCGTAACTCTTCCGCCACGGAGCTGCTGTTACTACTACTGAATAAAAAATAATTCCCGGGAAACCGGAGTGGACACACTGGGCGATGCCTGCCTGGCTTGCGTGTACATGAATAGTATCGTTCGGTTAAGTTAGTTGCATATGCTTTGCAGGACATTGCAGTCAACCCTAGCATTTTTTGGCTAATTGTGATGTTTTAGCAAGCTTACTTTCAGTAATTTGCTATTGCTTTCTGGGCGACAGGCACTCATACCATTATATGAAAACCAACGCAAGGCGGTCTTCTTCCATCTAGCCCGCTGCTGTGTTTCGATCGCCGTATGCGGAATTATGAATTGTGTCCGTAACCCCTACGCCACCGAACTCATTCGTTACGTCAAATAATTCCCGTAGTAGGAAGCTCATGTGAGTATGTGAAGTGGTAGGACCACACATTTTGTAGGTCTGAGTACACAAAGGAATAGGAGGCCAATTTTTCCCTCCCATATTTAATGTCGAGAGCTGGCAACGAATCCTCGTCCGACGGATCTCCTCATTGGTCAGTGAAACGTCCTAAACTCTACAACAACGTACCCGCTATCACTTTTAATTTCACTACATCAATTATTAGCATCGCTACTACAATTAGTATTATGACTACAACAACTATTATTGTCAATGTAACACCTACTACTGTCAATATAACCACTACTGCTGTCAATATATCCCCTACTACTGTCAATATAACACCTACTACTGTCAATGTAACCACTACTACTGTCAATATATCCCTACTACTGTCAATATAACCTACTTACTACTGTCAATATATCCCCTACTACTGTCAATATATCCCCTACTACTGTCAATATAACCACTACTACTGTCAATATAACCACTACTACTGTCAATATAACCACTACTATGTCAATATAACCACTACTACTGTCAATATATCCACTACTACTGTCAATATAACCACTACTACTTCTAGTGCACATGACTGATTTTTGCGTGTGGATTACCATTCCCTTTAACTATTTCCGACTTAAAGATACTTATAATTTACGTTCCTAGTCAATGACTAGAAGTCAACATTTTAATCCAACTGACCCATGCATGGGTTGAACCCGCTACCTCTGCAACAGCACACCGGATGTTTAAAAATACTTTTATTCATTCGGCCATGCTGACCTCCTTTTTAAAAAAAAAAGATAACTGAGATAATTGTGGATCATACTCCGTCGCCATAGTCGTCATTGTGTAGCAGGTCCTTTGCAGAACTTTGGTCTTTGAATCTTTGCCAGGTCTCCTTACGCGTGTATTTGCATACTCACACGTGTCTGCAATACCCTGTGTCTATTTCTATGGATCGACGTAGTGATAATTTTTGGACACGTTATGAGAAGAAATAGATTCAAGAACTTGATGCCAACTGGAATGATTGAGGGGAAAAAAAAACAAAGGGAAGGCAGAGACGTCAAAACCTGAATGGTTTGGCCTCTTGGTATGGTCGAGACAAGAACACAGAGCTGATCCACGATTCTGGTGATCGTGTGAGATGGCGAAACATAACCGCCAACGCTTATTGGCATGGCACATGAAGGTGATGATGTGGTATCTTCCTGCTGGTCGACCCCGGCATCTTTTAAAGAAAGCATTACGCCCATTAATATTTTTTCCAAGAAAAATGTACGCCCATTAATATTCTTTCCAAGAAAACATTACGCCCATTAATATTCTTTCCAAGAAAACATTACGCCCAATAATATTCTTTCCCTCCCGTGTGTTGCCGGGGCCCATAAGGGAAGCAAAGAATAGCAACACTGCAGTCTACCACGCATGTCGTAAGAGGCGACTAAGGAGGCTTGATGGTTCCGTCGCCCTGCTACTGAGTGAGTGCGTGGCGCGACACTGTGAGCTGTGAGTTTCGTGTGAAATGCTTTTTAATCTGCCCGTGGTTTTTGGAACGTGACTGCATGTTCGGAGCGATGGCGGAAGGCTATGTCCCAGAGTTGACCGGTTTTTGCCTTATGCAGAAATGCGTGGCTGCTGGGCTTCTGGTTGACTGCCACTACCGTCGACGATGAACTGTATTTCGTGGACTGTGTGTGTGAACATCTAGGAAACATCCAGATGGGAAAATGACTACTGATTCCATCAGAAATGAACTGGATGTTTCGTGGGGGACTATTGTGTTGACATTCTGGCGGCGGCATTATGCACAGTGTATCTGTGCGGGCTGTTGTTTGTCGAGACTCCTGTCTTTTCCACTTTTCACATTGGGCAGTGGGGAGCGTTTTATGTGATAGTCACTGGCACAGGAACGGAGCATAATGGGGACGACCCGTTGCTGTGAAGTTGGAACCGCGACTAACTAACTAACTAACTAACTAATATTCTTTCCAAAGCACTGACGTTTAATATGGCAAAAGTATTCCAGTTTCCTAGACGTGAGATAGGAGAAGCTGAGTGGTCTCGATGTATGGTGTCCGCCTCGAGTGCTGTAGGTCCTGGGTTCAGGCTTCGGTGAGGACAGGGATGTTTCCACTGTGGACTTCTAGTAATAAAATTTCCCCTGGTCTCTGGGTAGTGAGATCGGACGCCCGTGTGTATTGTTGCTCACGTGCAAAAATCCCTTGACAGTTGGAAATCGAAAAAGAGTAGCCTAACGGCGCTACCCTGGCAAAGTTTCGAAATAAAAATCTACCAAAAAGTATTTCATGATCCTCGCCGGTGCTACGAAGTTCGTGCACTGAGCTGAGTTTCTCCGGACTCAGGCTTGAGTTAGGAGTAGAACGGAGCACTTATGGGTTACACCCGTATGCCATGATGTTGATCCGTCGGCTAAACTAAACTAAACTAAACTAAACTAAACTATACGTGAGGATGTTCTTGAGCCGATTTTCTTCACAAAATATCGGTGCATGAATTAATACATTCTGATTGAGATGACAAGTTGTGAAGAAGCAGGATCGCCCACGCCAGTTGCCAAGGCACTAGGAGATGGAGATAAAAGAGCTCAATTGTTGGGAGTGTAAATTCGCTATACAACACAAGATGAAAGGTCAATGGCCCGGGACCAGATAACAAGATTGTCAAGGAAATGAAAGCTGTTGGCTACAACGCATCTAGTGAGACCGGTTACACACCATCAATAGACTGCGTCGGCAATGGCACCTGTATGAACATCTGAAGAATACGATATCGAAAATGCACGGAGCGACGAGCATTTCAAATGTTTACATTAGCAACCTCATGTAAACCGCTTGGAGACAGGAACTGCGCGCTTACAGAACGAAACCATTCCTTAGTTCTGACAACACTGAACACGCCCTTTCACATTTACAACGAGTGCTATGCGGTGTGGGCTATTATCTCACCACATGTCCCACCCTTCAGGTTCCATTTACCAAACAGTTACATCTAATCCTCCCTAAACGCAGTTACAAGAAATGATAGATATAAATGCAACAAAAAATCAAAACAAATTACTTAATCTGAATAACAGACAGACAGAAATAATTATTATGACAAAGAAAATCTGAATACCAACATGCAAGATTAAAGTGAAAAGACCCAATCTGAAACAATTCAATATATTTATATATGTGGGTATTTTCATAACAGCAGATGAAAGATGTATTAAAGAAGTTAAATGTAGAAGGCTGCAATTCACAAAATAAAGAATATTATCTGTAATATATCTTTGCCAATCGTGATGAGGAAATTGGTTCTTAATAGCTACATTGAGTTAATCGTAATGCACGGAAGCGAATCATGGACAGTTAGCAGACAAATGAGGAATTATGTGGAGGATGCGAAAATGTGGTTTTATAGATGAATTATGAAGGGATGTCTAGTTCGAGGACGGATAGAAAGAGCAATGGAGATATCTTGAAAGGAATTAACTCACAAATATACCTGACTAGTTACTCACACCAGAACAAGGTAGTCCATATACTTTGGGCATGTCACGAGAAAAGAAAAGCTGGAGTATGTCGTCACAACAGGAAGGCTGGAGGGGGAGAGAGGCAGAGGGAAACCAAGAAAGAAGATGCTGGACGGTCTGACATCATGGAGGAACGTAGATATCAGAAACGATTCCCAACACAAGAGACAGAAGGCTGCGGATCGACATGATCACCAAAGCCACACGACATGGACTATAAGAAAACAATGAGTCAGCCCTTGTGTTACCAGACAAACAGATGATACAAGATGATGATACAAGAGAAGAACAATATGATCATCGGAATAATAATGAAGGACCATCAATTTTGAAGATAGAAGTTCAGAGTGCTCTTAAGCATATGAAAACTGGCAAGACCCCGGGTACAGATAACGTCACAGTAGAAATGATCAATGCCTTAGAAGAATATGGAATAGACCAAGTCACCAGACTGCTGAACGCAATATACGATACTGGAGATATACCTCCTGAATTATGTAATTCTATATTTATTGCAATCCCGAAGAAATCAGGAGCATTGGAATGCGATCAACATCGAACAATTAGTATAATGAGCCACATCACGAAGATTCTGCTGAGAATTATCATGCAAAGAGTTGGGAAGAAAATACAACCCGAAATAGGAGAAGAGCAATGTGGGTTTGTAGAAGGCAAGCGCACAGTAAATGCTGTGTATATACTGAGAACAGTAATTGAAGCGTTCTATAGAAGTAAACAAAGATCTATATCTTTGCTTTATTGACTACACAAAGGCTTTCGATAAAGTGAGACATGTCGACATGATAAGGATGCTTGAAGATCTACAAATTGATGGAAAAGACCTTAGACTTGTAAAAAACATCTATTGGAACCAACAAGCTGCCATCAGAATTGAAAAAAGATGTAGGTCAATATGAGCCTATTAAAAGAGGTGTGAGACAGGGATGTGTAATGTCTCCAGATCTTTTTTCCTTGTACAGTGAAAATATTTTCAGAAATATAGAAGATATGGAAGGAATCAACATTGGGGGACGATACATCAATAACATTAGATATGCAGATGATACAGTCTTGATTGCAGACAATGAACAGGACCTGCAAAATTTAGTAGATGCGGTTATTGCACACAGTGAACAACTAGGGTTAGAACTGAATATTAAGAAGACACAGATTATGGTCGTCACTGGGAAGAAGGAAATACCACAATGTGATATACGAGTAAATGGGCATATTCTTAAAGCAAGTGAATCGATACTAGTTATCTCGGCACAGTCATAACATCTGATGGGAGATGCCTTGAAGAGATTAGAACAAGAATTGCCATTGCGAAGGTAGCCTTTTGCAAGATGAAAAACATACTGCCCAATAAAATGATATCAATTGAAACGAGAAAAAGAGTGTTGAGGTGCTACATAGAACCTATACTTTTGTATGGATGTGAAGCGTGGACAATAAGCAGTCAAGCTGAAAAACAGCTGATGGCTTTGGAAATGTGGTTTCTGATGAAAATGCAAAGAATACCATGGACAGACAAAAAAACCAATGAACAAGTTCTTCAAGAAACAAATGAAGATCGTAAACTGATTAGAGACATTAGACGTAGACAGTCAAAATTTTTTTGGCATGTTATGAGAAGAAATTAACTGGAGAACTTGGTGACAACTGGCAAGATCGAAGGGAAGAGACCAAGGAGAAGACCGAGAAGTAAATACCTGGATGGCTTGGCCACATGGCATGGCCGAGACAGGAACACGGAGCTGATCCACGACTCTGGTGATCGAGTGAGATGGTAGAACATAACCGCCCACGCTTACCGGCATGGCACATGATGGATGGATGGATGTGTTACCAGAGCCAGAACGTAAGGCAAAGAATGACAATATTGTAAGCTACTATACATGTCTTAAGAAACGGCTAAGTGAGAGTTAGTGTGGGACTGGCTAATTCAAAATCCAAACACACATGAACGATTCTAAAGAAAGAAGAATAACTTAACCAACCAAGATGAATGGTTTGGCCCTTTGACTAGGCTACCAACTAAGAGTCTGCCACAACAAGCAATGATGTGCAGACCAAATGGAATCAGAAGAAGAGGCCAACCATGTAAACGATAGACATAGGGAATATTAGAGTCATTGGGAATCTCGATTTTATCATCATCATTTGCCATGCCGATAAGCGGGGGGTAGTCATGTTTCGCCATCTCACACGATCACCAGAGTCGTGGATCAGCTCTGTGTTCTTGTCTCGATCATATGACGTGCCCAAGCCATCTAGGTATTTACTTCTCTGCCCACCCTTTGTTCTTTCCCCCTAAATCTTGCCATTTGTCACCAAGTTCTCCAATTTATTTATTCTCGTAACGTGTCCAAAACTTGTGATTGTCTACGTCTAATTTCTCTAATCAGTTTACAGTTTTCATTTGTTTTTGTAATACGTGGTCATTTCGTTTTCTGGCTGTCCATAATATTCTTTATATTTTCCTCAGAAACCATATTTCCACAGCCATTAGATGTTTTCAGTTTGTCTGCTCATTGTTCATGGTTCACATCGATACAATAGTGCAGGTTCTGTGTAGCACTTGGAAACTCTTTTTCTCGTTACAATTGACATCTTTTTATTAGTCATTATGTTTGTCATCTTGCACAAGGCTATCTTCACCATGGCGATTCTTGTTCTAATCTCTTCAAGGCACCTCCTATCAGATATTATGACTGTACCAAGATAGTTGTATCAATTCACTTGATTAAGAATATTCCCATTCATCTGTATATTACATTGTGGTATTTCTTATTTGCCCTTATTTACCCCTCGTTAGTTGTAGTTAAACTTTGCTCATCCTTCCTTGTCTTTTCTTCCTATTTCTATTTATACTAACACTATTGTTTACTCTCGCCTGTCTATTAATTACATACTCTCAGTTACTATTACATTACATTTGTATGGCACCATGCTGACCTATGTCGTAGAAACAAAACATCGCTGGAAAGCCGATTCATTGTCCCTTGGGTGATCAATGTCTCGCAGGAGACGTTTACTTTCAAAACGTCGTACTCATATTAGGCTGGGGAGCCGTGATAACACAGAGGCTAGGACACTTGCGTGCAGGGCCGGTAATCATGCATCAAGTTCCCATGGAGGTGAAGATTTATTATAAACTTACCCTGGCCCTCACGTCGACCTATTCTTAAATGGCTACTAGAAAATGTTATGGACAGTAAATGCAGCTGGGGTGATATTAACCACATCACCGCTGATTGCCTTATAAAGATATGGAAAGTAGTACCATATACTCAATGCTGTTTGTGTTTGTCTGGGTCAACTTAAGATATTAGCTCAATGGAAAATATCCCCACTGAATGGTGATTCAAACCTGAAACCATTTGACCGACAGGAAAACGTTCCAGCCACTGCGCTACCATGTCTCAGATTCCAGAATTTTTTTTTTTTTTTTTTTGCATATCCTTTTTACAGGACACCGCTGTCAACCCCATCATTTTACTGCTGTTGTTGATGTCGTGGCAAGTTTACTTTCAGTAGTTTGCCATTGCTTTCTGAACGACCGGCTCCCATACCAACACATTGAAAATCAGCGAGACACGGTCTGCTGCAGCTGTGTTTCAAACTCGGGTAAGCAGGCTCACGAATAGCGTCCTTAAGACCTTAGCCATGGAGACCGGCATTCCAGAATTACCAGACTATAAATATTCATTTACAGGGAGGTTTTCCAATTTACAACAATCTGGGCAGCCTGGTATGCGGACCGCTCATTTTACTATCTAACTGCCGAGGTAGCAGGTTCAAAACCCTACACTGGACTGTTGGACTAAAATCTTGACTTCCTCGTCTTTGACCTGGGAACGAAAATTACAAGAATCTCTGAAGTCGGAGTGGGTTCGTCTGCTGGCAAGGGACACTTGTAATAGCGAAAGCTGATAAACATGCTAACCTCAATCCCGTGCACTAGAAGTAGTAGTACGTGTATGAACTACGCTTGAATTCAAAGCCAGCGAATGCACCAAACAAACCAAACAATTACATTCCAAATGCGGAGGTATTATTAGCAGCAACGTGCACCCTCCTAGTCTGTCGCCGTTATCTGAATCTGAAATGACTATTAGTCTGATACACTAGCTTAAGATCAGAGGTGCGTGTACTCTCATTTTCTTATTTTGTCAATACCCAGATCTTCTTCGCCGTCAGGTTACATGATCTGTTCCAGATAGAGACACACAGCGTATCATTACACCATCCCGTTTTGATAATACAGTCCCATGCGTGTCGTAGTTGGCAACTAAGTAGGGTTGGTATAAGACTGGCTACTCCATCCCGATGAAATCTTTAACTGCAAAATCCAACCAATCGTTTAAAAAATGTTTCTTGCATATCCTTTACAGGACTTGGCAGTCAATTCCAGCTTTTTTTTTGTTGCTGCTTGTGATTTCTTGGCAATGTTACATTCAGTAGTTTGCCCTTGCTTACTGAACGACTGATAGTTGTACCTTTGAATGGAAACCAACGCAAAGCGTTCTTCTTCCAAATAGCCTGCAGGTTTGTTTCGAGCGCATTCGTAACCCCTTCACCACAAAGCTAGTGGTGACCAATAGTATGTAAGCCTATAAAAGGGTTTGGCGTGAGCTGTTTGAAGAGCTTTGTTCCACTGCAAGATGAAAGACAGAACACGAAGAATACAGCGAGTAACCAGGCAAAGTGTGGCTGGTTGCGTGCTAGAGGCAGTCAACATCAACATCAACTTACGTGAAGACACCTGACCAAGCAGGACTAGAACGTAGAGACCGGACACACTCCAGCAGACCGCCATATCTCCTGGAATAGTCAATAAGATAACATGTCACTAAATAACGCAGGTACAGAACATGCATCATCATCATCATGTACCATGCTGATAAACGTGGGCGGTCATGTTTCGCCATCTTACGCGATCACGAGAGTCGTGGATCATCTCTGTGTTCTTGTCTCGACCATGTCATATGGTCAAGCCATCTAGGCATGCGTGCGCAATATAGAATTAAGTAAAAGATACGTTGCCACGTAAAGTACAATGGGTAACCTGTATAGTGTATTCGTCTCCAGTCGTCTTGACTTGTCTTGCCACTGGACTCAGATGGACTCAGGCGAGAGAGTGAGGTCGACGAATTGCGCAACTATTCCTCACTTTAATCCAATTCATCGCGCAAGTCACTCTTCATCCAACTTCATAAACGTTTTAAAGACATGAACATCTCACTGAAAGCTTTTGGAATTCATCTTGACACCTAAAGACCGTAATTCGCGGCGTACATCATTACATACGGGTGCTGTCACTTGTGAAGCAACAAGGACTGCAAGAGCTGTGAAGAAAAGGCTGGACAGAAAAACCACTGCAGGAGATCCTTCTCCTGGAACGTCAAGCATTCTCTGCCCACATTGTCAAAGAACATTTCGAGCCAAAATAGGCCTTATCAGCCATCTTAGAACTCACGGCTCCATACTTTCAACACAATGGGATGAAATGAATGGTCACCATCATTCTTGATGGACAAACAACATAATGGGTATATGGTGCGACCTCCAATTTATTATGGATCAATCGGTGCTAGGTTGGTGATGTAGTCAATATCCCGCATTGTCTTCCCAGAACGTTTTCTGGTGCCCCTTACAGACTGGGTAGATATCAGATCTGGTTTTTTTTCTGTGGCTTAGGGGCGGAGAACGCGTTTCACAATTTCCCGACATCCCGAGTTAAGGGTTCAAAATCAGCCGCATAAGATTTGGAATCAGACCGCCCTGCGTTTCTTTCAAAACTATTGGCAAACTACTGAACTTAAAAACCGTATAGTAAATCACAAAGTCAAAACATTATGGGGTTGACTGTGACGTCCTATAAAATATATGCACCCAACTAGACTTCGGAGTCGGGGATAGTTTTAGACAGAACGAAAATCCCCGACTTTATTTGGATTTGAATACCTGACCACTGGACCGGCAGACAAGCATGCTAGCCACTGAGCCACTGAGCCACTGTGCTATATTGCCTCCTGAAGCACATCAAGGATCTCTCATGTTTGGTGGGAAACTTGTATTTGTTCTCGTGTGTTCACACACTGCCATAGAACAGAACAAACCAACAGAATACAGCGTGTAGCTCGGAATGCCGAACTCCTTTCACGAATGTCTGGTATGTCGGTCTCACATACTGACCTTTCGTTCTTCAAACCCTACGGCTGATCACTTCACACCTTTGTGATTTCATCAGCTGTAAACAACCGTTAACATCTACTTCTAAAGATCTCTCAAATTCATTGTCCTAACATTCCAATGGACCCATTTCTTTTATGCACCATTTATCTTGTGAGATTTTTTACTGGAACACCCCCCAAAAAATGTTAACTCCACCATACATCTTGCTTTGTGAGAGATCAGAAACACATCTTTGGAAGACACAAACAATAAATTAAACGGTATATTGCCTGGCATATTTCGTTGCATCTCGTCAGGTACATAACTGCAGAAATTACGCAAAATAAACTAAAGTAATTAGAAAAATCCTTCAAGCTGAAATATACAACAAATATTTTCTCACAGTAATTTGAATTGGCCGGTCTCTCTGGCCGAGGGGTTACAACACTTTCTCCGTAATCCCTTTTATCCCGCAGAGTCTCGTAGCGGACGAGAGCTGGAAGCGGTTCGACCCCCGCTTGTGACTTGCAGGATAACTGAGCCGGCCGCTCAGAAAGCAATGGCAAACTACTGAGCGTAATCTTGCCAAGAAATCAACAGACAGCTGAAAGATGCTGCTGTTGACAGCGATTTCCTGAAAAGGATATGCGAAAAAAAAAATTTTGAATTGCCAACCATGATAATATAAAACTGACTACCATGTCATTTTTTTTTTTTTGGGGGGGGGGGGGAACACAAAGTTGGTTTCTATAGATGAATGGCGATTGCTTCTGCCAGCTTTAACAAGCGACTATTTGTGTGTTAAGCAACACACGAAATGCATTGTCTCTGTCAATAACATGGCCGGTTTCCAAATCGTGCCGTCCAGTCGATGACGTAGGAGGTTTCTTTTAATATCTTTGGAAGGGTAATGTGATGGCTTCCCCATACTTTCTATTCAACCATAAAATAACCTAAGCATTCAAAAATGAACATTCACCAGCCTAATTCTAACTCTGTTATGCAGCTTATGCGTCGAGACAACACAAATATTACTAATATACACAATCTCTGTCTTGTGTTGTGTCAGTTTCTGCAGCGCCATTGCTTCGCCGGCATTTAAACTGTACCTTTTGGTTAGTATGAGAATTTAATTCTCTGGTATTGATCCTTGCTTTTAGAAGATAAGGATAGAAGTAGATATCGTCATATCAGACATCGGGTGATGTAGAATTATAACATTATAGGCACAGAAAAACTCAAAAAAATCGCCTCCAGAAGATAGCAGCGTCTTGCTGAAGAAATATTTTTATCTTGACACACGACAAGGAGATCACTATTTAGTTAAAAGTGTATGTGCCGTGAGTTACTCGTACACTGGTAATGTCATGAGTGCGGTAGAACGAATGTTCAGCGTCTGCGTTCGTCGTTCGCTAGCAGGGGAAAATATTGGTCACTTACTCCTCCGTGCATTCAGGTCTACAAAATGTGATGGCGATATAAAGAATTTATAGAGGAAAATATTGGTCACCTATTCCTTCATGCAGTCAAGTCTACAAAATGTGATGGCGATATAAAGAATTTATAGAGGAAAATATTGGTCACCTATTCCTTCATGCAGTCAGGTCTAAACAATGTGATGGCAATATAAAGAATTTATAGAGGAAAATATTGGTCACCTATTTCTTCATGCAGTCAAGTCTACATAATGTGATGGCGATATAAAGAGTTTATAGGGGACAATATTGGTCACTAATTCCTCCATGTAGTCAGGTCTCAAAATAGGGTGGCGATATACAGAATTTATGGGGAAATTAATGGTCATCAATTCCTTCATTCAGTCAGGCCTACAAAATGTGATGGTGATATAAAGAATTTATAGGGGAAAATAATAGTCATCAATTCCTCCATGCATTCATGTCTACAAAATGTGATGGTGATATAAAGAATTTATAGGGGAAAATAATGGTCATCAATTCCTCCATGTATTCATGTCGTCAAAATGTGAAGGCGATATAAAGAATGTATAGGGGAAAATAATGGTCATCAATTTCTCCATTCGGTCAGGCCTACAAAATGTGATGGTGATATAAAGAATTTATAGGGGAAAATATTTGTCACCTATTTCTCCATGTATTCATGTCTACAAAATGTGATGGTGATATAAAGTATTTATAGGGGAAAATAATGGTCACCAATTCCTCCATGCATTCAGGTCTACAAAATGTGATGGTGATATAAAGAATTTATAGGGGAAAATATTTGTCACCTATTTCTCCATGTATTCATGTCGACAAAATGTGATGGCGATATGACGACACATTTCCATAGCAGCCTTCTGCTTAGTGACTTGTTTCGTATTTAGGTCAGACTAAGTCACCGTGCTTTGGTTACCATCAGATAAATTATAGCAGTTTATTTTATGGTTTATACAAATGCATATCCTGTTCAACCCTAATGAGATATAACTTGCCACTTGTAGCCTGTAGGTAGCCCCGGGAGATCAGTGGCTAGCAAGTTTGCCTTTCGACCAGGAGCACATGTGTTCGAATCCCATCGCCGGAGATTTTTAAAATATTGATCTGGCCCATCAGACCGACCCAACCTATGATAGATACCAAGAGACGTTCTGGGAGGTAAAGGCGGCTGACGTGATAGTGCTCACTCCTTCCACTGAGTGCCTATTGGTCTGTTAAAATATGGACGATAGCGTCAAATGTCCATTAGACCTCTAAACGTGGAAACGAGTACTTTACTTTTATTATCCTGTGCCGTGTTACTCAAGCCTTACTAAGAAATTCCATACACGATCACAAACTATTTCATAAATGACGAAATCAAAACTGGACTGCCTCAATCTAAAGATACTATGTCTGCATCTAATCCGTTAGGGGAGTGGGGGAGGGGGTGAGAGAGAGAGAGAGAGAGAGAGAGAGAGAGAGAGAGAGAGAGAGAGAGAGAGAGAGAGAGAGAGAGAGAGAAACACATCCAGCACGCGGGTCGTATTTGGTCTGGCCCTGCCTAGGCAACCGCGGACGGGACCCGACATGCAATAAATGTAGGAGCGTTATAAACAAGTATAAATAAATCTAGTACCAATATTAATATTATCAATACCAGCTAATATGGTAAGAAAGAGAAGCAGTTCCAACCATCATGTTACGGGTGAGTTACTGAAATGTTCGACCAAATACAGCAGACTAATTTTTAAGTTGATAATTTTGTATGATCCGTAAATGATGTTATAAATATACAACTGGCCCTTAACAGGAAAAAGGTTCCTCACAAACTATTTAATTAAACAAGAGCCGAGCTTGCGGTGCTACAAGCAACTGGGGCAAATGTAAGCCCAAAGACTGAACAAACAAGAAGCCCCATCGCGAGCTAGTCCTTCCGCCGGGAATCAACAACCGACAAATGTTGCGGAAATCAGCCAGCGGCAAAACTGCGCCACAACAAACACAGGGAAGGACTGGCGGAAGTGCAAGCACGGATCCCTCAAGTACCATCTTCCTCTGAGAAGCAAGACCATGACCGGATTTTACACTGTATCCTGACCTGAAGCCTTATAGAAAGCCTTTCAAGAATTTCAAGAAGAGTGGGAAAAGATCCCATGATATAAATCAACCACAGCCTGCAGAAATAAAAACACAGTCAACGGTCTTAGTTTAAACACATCAATATGAAGATTCCAACGGAAAGTTGGTGATGTTGCCGAGTTATATTGGTATCCACCCCTGGGCTTTCAGTTAGTGAGTTTTCGCCAGGTATTTTGTTGGATGAATGCCGGTTTCTAATGATATAAATCATCTCAGCAACGTCTATGACATTGCCTTCTGGACTTGGGATAAAAACAGGGGGTCCAGTGTGTAAGTGGGGCATACAAGATGACATGGCATTTGGACATCATACAGATGGGAAGGCAAGGCAGTAGACAATGCACAATAGTAAGAGGAAAATAATTAGTCACTTAAACAGGACGTTACCTAGGACAAAATCTGTTTGGAGGATTGAACAGTACGCGGATGCATGGTGCACTCGGAAAGACTGAACGCTTGAGTTGGCAAGGAATTATCTAGATGCCGTGCAAACGCTACATTAGGAACGAAGAAGAAGAGCAGCATCAGCAGCAGCAGCAGAAGAAGAAGAAGTAGAAGAAGAAGAGGATGAAGAAGAAGAAGAAGAAGAAGAAGAAGAAGAAGAAGAAGAAGAAGAAGAAGAAGAAGAAGAAGAAGAAGAAGAAGAAGAAGAAGAACAACAACAACAACAACAACAACAACAACAACAACAACAACAACAACAACACCGTGTCAGTGTTTTCTTATCAAGCTGGATCATTCCACTTCTTTCTTTGGGACATAAACTCATCACCTAACTACAGAGCAAAGTCTCAACAGGAAATCCCTTTACCGTCTTGATACCTATGATATAATAATTAAGGAAGCTTTGTGTGGAGAAACTAAAGAGATTTCCATTGAAACATTAAAAAAACAGCTTTCATTAAGTCGTTCTCACATTGGGCAGAGATCCTAGAGTGTGTGCCTAGCATATATACTTCTGTCTTACAAGGACTTGGTCATGCTGGAGTGCGAGGAAACGAGTGATGGTATCTATGCCTTCAAGGCGCCAGTAGTTAAAACAATCACGACAGACACATGGTGGGAGTTCTTGTGAAGACAAATCTATGAACGACTGGTAGCTGAAGACACAATAACAGATGAAATAGTCTGATTATTAGGACATAAGTTTGTTGCATGTCCTCTACAGGACGTCGCAATCAACTGCGACATTTCTTGGCTGTTTGTGAATTCCTAGGACACGTTATGAGAAGAAATAAATTGGAGAATTTTGTGACAACTGACAAGATCGAGGAGAATAGAACAATGTGAAGACAGAGAAGTAAATACCTGGATGGCTTAGACACGTGGTATGGTCGAGACAAGAACCCTGAGCTGATCCACGACACTAGTAATCGTGTCAGATGGCGAAACATGACCGCCCACGCTTATCGGCATGGCACATGAAGATAATAATTTTAACATTGAATGTCGGATTAGAAGACTATGGAGGGAGCTGTATCGGTGAAGCGAAAACGATGAAGACCTCAACGTCGATGGGTTCCGGATATGATAGATAATTTTCACTTGACAGCAATAGAGGCAGGGCATCAGGCTAATCATAAACACAATCTCAAAATACTTGTGAAGGGCAAAGCTCTGCATAGAACAAGTGTAACAGAGGGAACCTAGTACAAAGGGTTGACGTACCTAGTTCATCCAGTACTTTTGGGTCAGGCCGAAGCATTAATAACAATACCTACAATTAAGTAGGAGTGTGTAGGACGCCAAACTGTTTATCACACTTAGCCAGTGGCAAAACATACCAGTACGTGGGAAACGCAGCCATAAGTTGATTCCTGGTCATCCCCGTGCCAACATTGTCTGAAAAATAGCAGGTTCCAGAGAGCATTGGTAATGGAGAATCTTCTAGAAGGGTCCGATGGCATCAAGAACATTGCATCGCAAGGGTATTTAAGACGGCAGCGGGCCAGATAAGAAAGGGAGGAAGGCACAGGTAGACAAGACATCAGACTGTAGGAAAACATAGAAACCAAGAGGGAGCAGTCGGGGAGGGAATGTAGTTAGGAGTGTATTAGCGTTGACAATAGCCAAAACCAGCAGTTAGAAACTATACAACCATTCAACGCTGTACGATCACGGATTCGAATACTATTAGATCAATGTGACATACATATCTTTCTTACTCAGATGCTTAGACAGAGCTGATACAAGGCTCTCAGGTGATTGTGTATAATGGTGAAAATGACAGCCCACGCTTATCGGCATAGCACATTCATCATCATCAAGTGCCATGCCAGCTGGCGTAGGCGTTCATGGCTCTCCACAGATCTCGGTCTTTGGTTTTCTGGATCAACTCTACTGCTGATATTCCTCCATGCCACCGTCTCAATCCATCCAGCATCATTTCTCTTGGTCTGCCTCTGCCTCTCTTCCCCTCGATCTTTCCAGTTGTTACGATGTTCTCCAATGCCTCTCTTCTCATCACGTGACCGAAGAAAGATGTTTGTCTCTGTCTTATTGTTGTAATATAATGTTCTAGTTTCATTAGCCTGTTTCAGGCAGTCATCGTTAGTTACTCTGGCAGTCCAAGGAATTCGCAACATTCGTCTCAGGAACCACATCTCTGTTGCTTCTAATTTCTTCTTACTTTGTTCATTTACATTCCAAGATTCACTGCCATACAGCAAAACTGGTTCTACATAGCATTTCAGCACTCTCTTTCTCTCTCGCACATTATGGTGGTGATTTATGAGTCTTCATCGGTATAAATGACGTTTCGCAAAGGACCTGCTAAATCAGTGGTTCTCAACCTTTATTGGCCCATGCACCCCTTCACCATATGTTCAGAACATATGCTTTTCTTATTTCTTCCCTATAAATTCCACTCCCCCCCCCCCCTTTTTCGCGCCACTACACAGTATACGTAAAAATGGATTCTAAATTTAATAGTCCATTGGCACCTTGCCGTCTTGACAGACGATAGTTTGTGCTTTAAAAAGGCATAATAACTTTTAACTATGGCGGTAGCGAGTGTGACTGATAAGGCCAATTTGCGCTGTAAATGTCCGTTCACAGTGGGTGCATGTGAACACGTGGTCATTTCCACCATCATGCACCATCTTACGTCTCAAACGCTTGGTGTGTGACTTTTCTGCAATAATTTTCTCCTTTGACTTTATTCCATTTCTGATATTTGCCCTCCATGCAACACGTTCAGCGGCGACTTGCTCCCAATGTGCATTATCAATGCCTGTATCAATCATGTCCCGCTTACACACATCTTTGTATCGTAGTAGAGGCCGACCCTGAGATCTCTTACCCATCTGTAATTCACCAAAAAAGATATCTTTTGGTATTCTACCATCATCCATCCTCCTAAGATGTCCTATCCATCTAAGTCTACGAAGACTGAGCATGGAATAAACTGTCACACAACCTGATCTTTCCAATACTTCAGTATTTGTGATTTTGTCTTGCCACTTAATACCAAGAATTCTTCGCAAACACCGCATATGAAAGCTGTTTAAATTGTTCTCTTGGTGTGAGTAAGTTGTCCAGGTTTCACTGCCATAGAGAAGAGTACTAAGGACACAGGCTTGATAGACAAGGACTTTTGTTTTGGCAGTAAGCTTCCTGTTCTCCCAGACTCTTTTTCTTAACCTGTTCATTGTTGTTGCTGCCTTACCAATCCGGATGTTGATTTCCTGATCTAGGGATAATTTGCTATTTACCACTGATCCTAGATATGTAAAATGGTCTACTATCTCTAGTTCGGCGTCGTCAATAAAGATTGATGGTACCTCATGTGCACCTTGTGACATAATCTGTGTCTTCTTTTTGCTAATTGTTAAACCAAATTCAGAACAAGCATTGGAGAATGCAGATAGTAGACATTGCAATTCTTCCTCAGAGTGGGTCGTAACTGCAGCATCATCTGCAAAAAGCAACTCTCTGATCAGTACCCTCCTAATTTTGGTCTTAGCCTTCAATCTCTGAGCATTGTAGAGGCCGCCATCTGAGCGTGAGTGAATGTATATACCACCATCCTGATCACGAAATGCATATTTCAGTAGAAGTGAAAAGTATATTCCAAAGAGGGTGGGAGCTAGTACACAACCTTGCTTAACTCCACTCTTGATTTCAAATTCTTCAGAAGTTGCACCATCAAACTTGATTATACCCTTCATGCCTGTGTGGAACGATTCCACAATGGACAGAAGAGTTGGTGGGCAGCCAATCTTCTTTAGTGCCTTGAACAGACCCTCACGACTGACCAAATCAAATGCCTTTGTGAGGTCGATGAAGGCAATAAACAATGGTTGATTCTGTTCACGGCATTTTTCTTGCATTTGTCGCAATGAGAATATCATATCAGTGGTAGACCGGTTCTGTCGAAAGCCACACTGTGATTCGGGGTAGACTTGATCTCCTAGGACTTGAAGTCTGCGCAGAACAATTCTGGCAAATACTTTTCCAACAATACACAGAAGTGAGATACCCCTATAGTTGTTGCAGTCGCTCCGATCGCCCTTGTTCTTGTACAGTGTTATGATGCTTGAATCTTTGAAATCCTGTGGGACTTGTCCTTCACGCCAGCATAGCTCTATTAGCTGGTGGATCTGTATAGTGAGTGTGTCTTGCCCACTCCTGATAACCTCTATTGGAATCCCATCCTTACCTGGAGCCTTGCCAGATGCAAGTTCATTTATAGCACACTTAACTTCTGTTATGGTGGGAAGTGTGTCCAGGTGGTCAAGAGTTGGTAGAGCCTCTATGGCGTTGAGGGCATCATCCGCTAGTTTGGTCTCACTTGAGTAAAGCTCCAAATAGTGCTCTACCCATCTGTCCATCTGCTGTTTCTTATCAGTGATGACTTCTCCAGTCAAGGTTTTCAATGGTGCACTTCTTTTGATCACTGGACCACAGGCTTTCTTTATTCCTTCATACATGCTTCTTATGTCTCCCTTATCACTTGCGATTTGAATGGACTCACATAACTTGATCCAATAATCATTTGCACACTGCCTGGCAGCCTTTTGCACATCCTTCCTAGCTTGCCTTAGCTCACTCAGAGTGTTACGCGTTGGTCTTTCCTTGTTTCTTAAGAGAGCTTTCTTCTTCTTATCAATCAGGGGCTGCAGAGTCTCGCTGTTGGCCGCAAACCAGTCCTGCCTCTTATGATCCACAGTGCCGTAAACCCCTACGGCAGTTTTATAAAGAGTTTCCTTAATTTGACCCCACTTTTCATTTACTGTACAATTTTCTGGTGTATCAGTGAAAGCATCTTCAAGTTGCTGTTGAAACTGAAAGCACTTTTCAGGATCATGAGTGTTAATAATATTAATCCTGTGGCTAGATTTGTGTTTAGCTGTGTAGATTCTCTTTGGTCTCAGTCTAACCCTTGCAACAACCAAAGAATGATCCGTATCACAGTCAGCACTGTGGTAACTACGAGTCAATGATATATGGTTCAGATGTTGTCTCCGTGTGATGATGAAGTCCAGCTGGTGCCAATGGCCGGATCTTGGATGTTTCCATGTGACCTTATGCATCTCTTTTGTTTTAAAAAAAGAGTTTGTAATACATAGGTCATTACTGGTGCAATGCTCCAGCAGCCTTTGCCCATTTTCATTCATGCGACCGATGTTGTATTTTCCAAGGCACACTGGCCATGAACTTGAGTCCTTGCCCACACGAGCATTGAAATCACCGAGCATATAAATGTAGTCAGATTTTGGAACTGCCTTGATCACGGAGTCTAACTCCTCATAGAACAAATCCTTCACATCATCAGAGGAATCGAGTGTCGGTGCATATGCAGTAATAATGGTGGCAAACCCAAAAGAGGTTGCCAAGCGCAGGGATAATAGTCTTTCATTTCCTCCTGCTGGAATTTCAATCATTCCCAGTAGCGAATTCTTCACTGCAAAGCCCACACCGTGTTGCCTTTTTTCTGCCTGCCCTCTACCCTTCCAGAAAAAGGTGTAGTTGTTTTCCCTGAGTGACCCTTCCTCAGCGAGGCGAGTCTCCTGCAGGCCAGCAATATCAATGTTAAGACGATTGAGTTCGGCATCAATCACAGCCGTTTTTCTCACATCGTCAATATTGGTCAAGTCAGTGGAAAATCCTGGACACATGGTTCTCACGTTCCAGGTTGCAAGCCGTAGCTTGAGGTTTCTATTTTTATTTTTGTTTGTACCTGGTGCATTGGTTTTACAGCCTGCGATTCAGATTTTGTCCTAG
Organism: Cepaea nemoralis; assembly: GCA_014155875.1. Taxonomy (NCBI): domain Eukaryota; kingdom Metazoa; phylum Mollusca; class Gastropoda; order Stylommatophora; family Helicidae; genus Cepaea; species Cepaea nemoralis. Next base: position 265,951 of record JACEFZ010015132.1, read on the forward strand.
CCCCAAGCACCCATTGAAGCAGGCAGGCTGTGGCGGATCAGCACCCAATTGGCTGGGGGCTGCCCAGCTTGAGGCGGGCGGTAGCTGATCAGTGACACCTATAGGTGTCTCCCACCGTCAGAGGCAACGCGTGGCGCCCCATGTCTACGCCAACTGACAAGGACTTATAACCCGTAACAGTTGCCTCTCGCTTTGATTCCGAGACCAGTTAAGACCAGGGATGGAGTTATTGCCTCTCCATAGCACAAAGCCTGGGCTAAAATATAGAGATCATGTGTTGCCCATGCAGCATGATCCCTCTCTCGGCCCGCCTAGTTCACTCCAGAGGAAAGGTAACACCCCTACATCTGGAACAAGACAAGCTGCAGAAGCTGCCGGATCAGCAAAGCAATGCTCTAACTGTCCGCCTGTCGGAGCTTCGATCCTAGACCAGTCGCCAACCAAGGCTTAGGGCCTGGTCTGCCCTGCCATGACAATTTTGTCTTTAGCTTGCATTTCCTCGCACCAGGGTAAGGCTTGTACCCTCCCAATTGCGCTCTTCCGCCCGAAGCCGTTGGCACAATGTGGGGTGTCGGGTTTGGTAAGCGCCGCCCAACGTTCGGCGCTAACAGAGACCAGGTAGTACCGTCTACTGTTATACGGTAGCTCAGTCATATCTGACTAAGACCTGACTGACTAAATTTAATAACACATACTAGAACAAGTCTAGACGTCTACATGAAACGTGATTTGCGGGTCTACTTACGTTATTAAACGAATTTCAGAAGAGCGAGAAGCACAGAACCGTAAAGTATGGAGAGAAAAACATAATCAAGAAATCGGTTCTCGTATTAACGCGATCTTGAAATAATCTTAATTCCTCCCCCCCCCCCTTTTCACCTCCATAGAAACCCTAAAATTCCCCCTGGGGGTGGGGAGGGGGGAGAATTCCCCACCGGTTCAGAACCACTGTGCTAGATTATATAATATTGTCTTGGATCTGCTCTGTGTTCTTGTCTTGTTTATGCATGTGTCCAAGTCATCCAGAGATCTATCTCTCTGCTTTTCCCTTGTACTTTCTCTTTGAATCTTGCCAGTTGTGATTAAGTGTTCCCAGTTTATTTATCCTCATAATGTGCTCCATCTCGACTGTCTATGTCCAGCTTCTCTTATCAGTTTCCTGTTTTCATTTGTGTGTGTGTGTTTGTGTGTGTGTGTGTGTGTATTTGTGTGTGTGAGAGAGAGTGAGAGAGAGAGAGAGAGAGACAGACAGACAGACAGACAGACAGACAGACAGACAGAAAGACAGAGAAAGTGTGTGTGTATGTGTGCGATAGAGAGAAAGAATGAATGTGTGTGTGAGAAAGATATAGTATCTGTGTGTGTGAGAAAGATATAGTATTTGTGTGAGGGAGAGGGAGACAGTGTGTGTGTGTGTGTGTGTGTATGTGTGTGTGTTTTATGTGTGAATGTATGTGTATGTGGCGTATCTTGAGTACACCACTAAGACTGTGTAAAGACTTGAGTGCACCACTAAGACAGTGTAAAGACTTGAGTACACCACTAAGACAGTGTAAAGACTTGTGTACACCACTAAGACAGTTACAGATTTGAGTGCACCACTAAGACAGTGTAAAGACTTGAGTACACCACTAAGACAGTTACAGATTTGAGTGCACCACTAAGACAGTGTAAAGACTTGAGTACACCACTAAGACAGTGTAAAGACTTGTGTACACCACTAAGACAGTTACAGATTTGAGTGCACCACTAAGACAGTGTAAAGACTTGAGTACACCACTAAGACAGTTACAGATTTTAGTGCACCACTAAGACAGTGTAAAGACTTGAGTACACCACTAAGACAGTGTAAAGACTTGTGTACACCACTAAGACAGTTACAGATTTGAGTGCACCACTAAGACAGTGTAAAGACTTGAGTACACCACTAAGACAGTTACAGATTTGAGTGCACCACTAAGACAGTGTAAAGACTTGAGTACACCACTAAGACAGTTACAGATTTGAGTGCACCACTAAGACAGTGTAAAGACTTGAGTACACCACTAAGACAGTGTAAAGACTTGTGTACACCACTAAGACAGTTACAGATTTGAGTGCACCACTAAGACAGTGTAAATACTTGAGTACACCACTAAGACAGTTACAGATTTGAGTGCACCACTAAGACAGTGTAAAGACTTGAGTACACCACTAAGACAGTGTAAAGACTTGTGTACACCACTAAGACAGTTACAGATTTGAGTGCACCACTAAGACAGTGTAAATACTTGAGTACACCACTAAGACAGTATAAAGACTTGAGTGCACCACTAAGACAGTGTAAAGACTTGAGTACACCACTAAGACAGTTACAGATTTGAGTGCACCACTAAGACAGTGTAAAGACTTGAGTATACCCCTAAGACAGTGTAAAGACTTGAGTGCACCACTAAGACAGTGTAAGGACTTGAGTACACCCCTAAGACAGTTACAGATTTGAGTGCACCACTAAGACAGTGTAAAGACTTGAGTACACCCCTAAGACAGTTACAGATTTGAGTGCACCACTAAGACAGTGTAAAGACTTGAGTATACCCCTAAGACACTGTAAAGACTTGAGTGCACCACTAAGACAGTGTAAAGACTTGAGTACACCCCTAAGACAGTTACAGATTTGAGTGCACCACTAAGACAGTGTAAAGACTTGAGTACACCCCTAAGACAGTGTAAAGACTTGAGTACACCACTAAGACAGTGTAAAGACTTGAGTGCACCACTAAGACAGTGTAAAGACTTGAGTGCACCACTAAGACAGTGTAAAGACTTGAGTGCACCACTAAGACAGTGTAAAGACTTGAGTGCACCACTAAGACAGTGTAAAGACTTGAGTACACCCCTAAGACAGTGTAAAGACTTGTGTACACCACTAAGACAGTGTAAAGACTTGAGTGCACCACTAAGACAGTGTAAAGACTTGAGTACACCTAAGACAGTTACAGATTTGAGTGCACCACTAAGACAGTTACAGATTTGAGTGCACCACTAAGACAGTTACAGCCTTGAGTACACCTAAAACAGTTACATATTTGAGTGCACCACTAAGACAGTGTAAAGACTTGAGTACACCCCTAAAACAGTTACAGATTTGAGTGCACCACTAAGACAGTGTAAAGATTTGAGTACACCACTAAGACAGTGTAAAGACTTGAGTGCACCACTAAGACAGTGTAAAGACTTGAGTACACCACTAAGGCAACGTAAAGAAAAGTACCCTTTCCACGTCTTAGTCGCATTGAGTATATGAATATTTTACGGAATATTACTAGACGTGAGGTGGGGTCTAAGTCCCCTGTTTCTCAAGTTTCATTAGCATAACAACATTTCCGCCTCTGACAAATCAAACACTAAGCAATAAAATACTAGACACCTTGCGAATGAAAATTTCAAACACTTAAAGCGGTGAACAGGGCAATAAATCACCACAGAAGTAGATTACTTGCAACAGAAACCCAGTCCAGACCAACCAGAGATACAAGTATAAGTGCACGAAAAACGGAAACGGGCGATACAAATTGACAGCACCAAGATAAGCTGCTACATTCACGTTGTGTGTTCGAATGTAGTGGTGGTAGAACAGAGGGAAATTCTCAAGTGGAGCAGAAATGTCGTTCTGAAGTCTGTTGTTTATTTTTGCACTCGCTCTCTTTGATCTCAAACGTAGTCCATACTCGCTACGTCTAGTAGCACGGGACTAAATTTTGCGTGTTCATTGGCTTTCCCTATTACCAGCGGCCCTAGCCATCAGACACTGACTTCACAGGTGCTTGTAATTTACGGCACCATGTCAAGGTACATCTCCGTGCCACCCCTGTACACACGTACACGCATATCCCACAACTGTACACATGTTTATCTATACCCCACCCATGTGCACATTGATATCTATATCCATGCCGTGTACACATGTATATATATATATCATATCACTGTATACATGTTTTAATATATTCCACCCATGTACACATGCATATCTATATCCCTTCCATGTACATATGCATATCTATATAATATCACTGTACACATATATATTTATGTGCTATCCCTGCACAAATTTATATCTGTATCCTATCCCTGTATACATGTATATCTGTATCCTATCCATGTATACATGTATATCTATATCCTATCCCTATACACATGTATATCTATATCATATCTCTGTACAGTAATTTTTGGACACGTTATGAGAAGATATAAATCGGAACACTTGGCAACAACTAGCAAGATCGGAGAAAAAAGAACAAGTGAAAGGTAGAGAAGTAAATACCTGGATGGCTTGACCATGTGGTATGGTCGAAACAAGAACACAGATCCACGATTCTGGTGATCGTATGAGATGGCGAAACAAGACCATCCACGCGTATCGACATGTCACATGATGTGATTATCACTGTACACATGTATCCCTATATCATATCCATGTACACATGGTTATCTATATCCTATCTCTGTGCACTTGTATATCTATGTCATATCTCTGTACAAATGTATATCTATATCCTGTCCCTGTACACGTGTATATTTATATCATATGTCTTACACATGTTTATTTTTATCATATCCCTGTACACAAAAAGAGTGTTGAGGTGCTACATAGAGCCTGTACTTTTGTATGAATGTTAAACTTGGATAATGAGCAGTCAAGCTGAAAAACATCTGATGGCTGCAGAAATGTGGTTTCTGAGGAAAATGCAAAGAATTCCATGGACAGATAGAAAAACAAATGACAAAGTCCTACAGGAAACACATGAAAATCGTAAACTGATTAGAGAAATGAGATGTAGACAATCAACATTTTTTGGACATGTTATGAGAAGAAATGAATTGGAGAACTTAATGACAACTGGCAAGATCAAAGGGAAGAGACCAAGGGGAAGACCGAGAAGTAAATACCTGGATGGCTTGACCATATGGCATGGTCGAGACAGGGACACTGAGCTGATCCACGACTCTGGTGATCGAGTGAAATGACGAGTCATGACCACCCCCCGCTTTCCGGCATGGCACATGATGGATGGATGGTACACATGTATACCTATATCCTATCGCCCGTGTGTTGCCGGGGCCCATACGGGGGAGCAAAGAATAGTAACACTGTTGCCTGCCATGCATGTCGTAAAAGGCGACTAAGGAGGATATGGTTCCGTCGCCCTGCTACTGAGTGAGTGCGTGGCGCGACACTGTGAGCTGTGAGTTTCACATGGAATGCTTTTACATCTGTCCGCGGTTGTCTGTAGTGTGAACTGCATGTTCGGAACGATGGCGGCCAGCTGTTGCTGGATTGACTGGTTTGCCTTTTCGGTCTCACAAATGCATTTTTCAGGAGATTCCTGGGAGTCGTCACTGGAGCTACGAAGTTCGTGCTATTCAATGGCACAGGAACGGAGCAATATGGGGACGACCCGTTGCCATGATGTTGGAACCACGACTAACTAACTAACTAACCTATATCCTATCTCTGTACACATGTATACCTATATCCTATCTCTGTACACATGTATACCTATATCCTATCTCTGTACACATGTATACCTATATCCTATCTCTGTACACATGTATACCTATATCCTATCTCTGTACACATGTATATCTATATCATATCCCTTTTCACATGACTGTCGAGCTGGCAGGCAAGAGTGCACTCCACTGCACTACCTCGGCAGGCCCGTATACTCATATACCAACACCGATTCTACATGTATACTACTGGCTCAGCGTGACCTTCTTCCGGGGCTTTCTATGTAGAATGTTACACTATTTATCTTGTATCAGTAATTTTCTTTAATCTCTCCAATTATATGACTTATTCTTGCAATCTCTCTCTCTCTCTCTCTCTCTCTCTCTCTATATATATATATATATATATATATATATATATATATATATATATATATATATATATATATATATATATATATCTTCTCTCTCTCCCTCTCTCACTGCACAAATGTTGTCAACAGCATTGCTGCACTCTAAACTCATCCATTTAATACTGCAGCTAATTACGCTGTGCACTTACTTGTTTGTACAACCCACAAGGCAACAGGCAGAGTGGCCGGCAGGTTAGTATATCCGTCTCCCGATGTTGGACACGGGAGTTAGAACTCACGTACAACACGTGTGTTTATCCGCCACAGTTAACATTTAACATATCTTGATGCACTCCACCCAGCGACACACTTACACAAGGATTAGTCCTCGGAGGACTTTGACGTCAGTGAATCCACATCGTTACCAAGAATGAGAGACTCGTAAGTAAGAATTGGCAAGTCCAGACACGAGGGGCGCATCGAGAGAACGAGGGCCCTCGACAACAAACTCAGAACTGGCACTATTGGCATCCGGACGCTGATGCATATATTGGGGGAGGATTTCAGCACCTGTGGACTTATCCGGAGCGCGAGGATGATACCACAACAGATAACAGCTAACCTCCTTGGACACTACCAGCTGTATATAACCGCATTCGCAATCTTCCCTATCTGCCTTTAAGACTCCTAATGGAATATAAGCCCATAGCCACGCATGCCAACCCCTTTGTAGACCAGTTCATGGTCGGTTGGCTGTAGACTGACTTGTCTACAGCACTAAGTAGTCAGTCTCACACCGACCTTCTGTAATCGTCTTTTACGACCTGCACAGGAGGTTACATTGTTGCTACTCTTTGTTTTCTCTGTCGTCAATAAATTCTGGAATTCTCTGTGGCCAATGAAGCAGTACCAACAACTTGTTGCTTTGATCTGCACCCACAACGGACGCCAGTTATGCAGATGCCTGTCTGTTGTTGAACTGAAGTGATAAAGATCGGCTTCTGGGGATGTAAATAAACACTAACTTCCACATTCTACACGCTTGTTCTTGCGTATGTCCTTGCAATGTCCAGCAGTAAACTTAAAATGGTGAAAAAGTATATTCATACAAAGTATTTACAATCACTTTGAATTGTCAAGCGAGGAACATTCATATTTCTGGAATAGCACTTTGAATTGTCACGCGAGGAACATTTATATTTCTGGACTATTTAAGACCAGTTACACAGTCTCTAACCAGTGAAGATAGTATTCGTTCCTTTTTTTTAAATTGGCGTTCTCTCGCTTTGAATTCGAGCGTAGTTCTTACAAGTAGTACTACTTCTAGTGCACTGGACTTGTGTCTGCGTATGAGTTAGCTTTCCCTATCACAAGTGTCCCTCGCCATCAGGCGAACCATTTCCGACTTCTGAGGTCCATGTAATTTACGTCCCCAATTCAAGGAAGAGAATTCAACATTTTAGTTCAACTGACCGGTGAAGGAGTTGAAACCGCTATCTAGTCATCAGCACGCCGGAAGTTTAAAGCGAGCGCTGTAACAGAATAAGCTGTTACTGAGAGGCGACCTATACACAGCACGCCGTCATGGCGATGGGTTACAGAAGTGGAGATTAAATTCATGTTTTGAACAGAAAACACCCATAGTAAAATCCCCCTTCCAAGAGAATGCACTAATTTTAAATATTATTTTTACGTAGAGAATGTGTGTGTTGTCTCTAAGTATGACGAGATTCTGCTACAAGGGATGAGAAGAATTGATAACAGAACAGTTAGACGAGGGATACCCACTGGAAAGAATGGACATAGAACGGTTAGAGAAGGGATACCAACTGGAAAGTAAGGTCGCTGAACATCAAAGCAGATCAGAGAAGATTTCGCCCAGAGAAAGAATAGAATAAAAATGGGTTTAATTGAGCAGATTGTCCGTACAAAAGTTTTACTCCACTAGATTGCCTCACCGTGTATATTTTTACCGAAGAGGTAGTATGGTTTTGCTAAATCCATCCATCATGTGCCATGCCGGTAAGCGTGGGCGGTCATGTTCTGCCATCTCACTCGATCAACAGAGTCGTGGATCAGTTCCGTGTTTCTGTCTCGACCATGCCACAAGGCCAAGCCATCCAGATACTTGTTTCTAGGTCTTCCCCTTGGTCTGTTCCCCTCGATCTTACCAGTTGTCACCAAGTTCTCCAAATCATTTCTTCTCATAACATGCCCAAAAAATTGTGACTGTCTACGTCTAATGTTTCTGATCAGTTTACGATCTTCATTTGTTTCTTGAAGGACTTCTTCATTGGTCTTTCTGGCTGTCCATGGTATTCTTTGCATTTTCCTCAGAAACCACATTTCTACAGCCATCAGATGTTTTTCAGTCTGGCTGCTCATTGTCCAAGCTTCACATCCATATAAAAGTACAGGTTCTATGTAGCATCTCAACACTCTTTTTCTCGTTTCAATTGACATCTTTTTATTGGTCAGTATGTTTTTCATCTTGCTAAAGGCTACTTTTGCCATGGCGATTCTTGTTCTAATCTCTTCAAGGCATCTCCCATCAGATGTTATTACTGTTCCGAGATAATTGTAAAATTATCTATAATTTGCTAAATGCTGATGGCAAATAGATTCGTTGAATTTTATTTCTTTGGGAGCTATTCATATATCAGTGTATGTAACATGCAGTTGTTGTTTGAATCAGATATAAATAAAAATTTGAATTGAAATTCACAACAGTGGAAACAATTGTGTGATTTCTTTAAATGCGTTCAGATTTGGGCCACCGGCAGCCCAGATGTCATTTCCCGATATGGAAGTCAATTTAACGGGAAGAAACGAAGTACAAACGGCATAAACCGGTGGTTCTCAGCATTTTTTAGCTCATGCACCCCTTCACCATATGTTCAGAACTGCATTCCCCTTCCCCCTTTCATATTTCCTCCCTATACATTTCCCCGCTCCTACATAGTATACGTAAAAAGGGAAGCTAAATTTAATAACACTAGTCTGGACGTCTTCATAAAACGTGATTTGGGGTCTACTTACGTTATAAAACGAATTTCAGAAGAGCGAGAAGTACAGAACTGTAAAATATTGAGGGTAAAACAATATTAAGCAATCGGTTCTTGTATTAACGCGATCTTGAAATAATCTTAACAACCCCCCCCCCCCCCCCCTTTCCCCCCGGAAACCCTAAAATTCCCCCCTGAGAGGGAATTCCCCACCGGTTGAGAACCACTGGCATAGACTATTCCCCACTCTACGATCATATGACTTTAAGGTCGTTCTGTGATAGGACTGTTGTTCCATTATGATCTGTTCCTACAACTGATTCAATGGCGTATTGATCGGACAACCACTTTGATAAGATATACCCTGATCCGGACTGTTACAGGGTACTTATCCATTCGGCCCTGCTGACCTACAAGTTTTGGTATTTTAAAAACACATAAACCACAGAACTATATACCCCTGTTAGAATTAAGTGTATTGTCTTCGTTATGTTTATACAATAAACAGCTATTTCCTACATATTCCGACAATTTCAGAATTGTCTAGGAAGGAAAAGCCACGAGGAAGGGAACTTGCCACCTCGCTACATATGTCATCATCATCATCATCAAGTGCCCTACGAGCATTATAAGTATAAATATGTGACGGCCTAGCATTCGAACTCAACGTCATTATCTGGTATGGAACACGCTATACCTGTTATATCCAAATGCTACAGATTGCTTATGGCAAACTATTGAACGTAAACTTGCCAAGAGATCACACCAGCAATAAATGCTGGTGTTGACTGCAATGTCCTGTAAAGGATATGCAACCAACTAACTTAACAGACTGTTTGCCAAGCGAAACTGTAGATGCACGCTGCACACACACACACGCGCGCTCGCACACACACACACACACATACACACACATAAGATCATTAACACATAGGTATCCGACACATTCACTGTTTTTATTGTACCGTTCTTGTTCCATCGATACGGACGTCGGTAGAAACGCTGGTCTGTATCTATGTGTGTGGATACTGTCTATCATAGTTTGCGGTTTTATCCGGACTACCGTAAAAAACATCGTGACAACTGGAAAGATCGCGGGGAAGAAAGGCAGAGGCAGACCAAGAGAAATGATGTTGGATGGATTGAGACGGTGGGATGAATGTATATCATCAAAAGAGTTGATCCAGAACACCAAAGACCGAGATCTGTGGAGAGACATGAACACTTGCGCCATTTGGCAGGGCATTTGATGATGATGACCGCAAAAACTCGACAGAAACACGTCCCCGATTATCGACACGATATTAGACACTCAACAATATCAATAACACATACACATACCATAAAACAGCTATAATGCACGGATACTCCACATAGACAATGCACATATAGAGGGCTCGGTGGAAAAAAAGGGTTATAGACGTAATGTGTAATCCGGGCAGGGTTGTCCATGGGACATAATTTACATTGCGTGGTAATTTATGCATGTCCCATCCCATCCCGTCCCATGGGACGTAAACGTGGCAAGAAATCACAAACAACCGAAAAATTCTGGGGTTTACTGCGACGTCCGTTAATGAAATGCAGCTAACCAGACACAATTGCCGGCTCCGTAGCTAAAAGCTTGCAAACGCGGTTAGTGAGAAGGGTACCAGGAGTTCGAAGCTCAGCTGTGACCAGTTTGTGCAGTAGACCGTGTCGCGTTGTGTTATAACGTGCTAGTATGGGAGCCGGTCGTTCAGAAATCAATGGCAAACTACTGAACGTAACACTTGCCTAGTACATCAACAGCAGCTGAAAAATGCTGATGTTGACTGTAACGTCCCGTAAGGGATACGCAACAAGAACAACAACAAAAAAAGAATACAAAAGACACAATCAGGAATATCCAAATAATAGACAATATCAACAAAATACATATACCCGGAAAAGCCAATAATACAAAAACACCGAACATAATCAATAGTATACAGATATCAGGAAAGATGAACAATACACAGATACCAGAAAGTATAAAAACATCACATATATCCGACAATAAATAGCACACGGATACCCGAAAAGATAAATAATAAACAGACACAGTTAACAATAAATAGATATCCGACGAAGTCTATTATGCGCAGATGTCTAACAAGATCAATAATAGACATACACCAACAATAAATAATACACAGACACCAAACAATCAATAATACACAGACAGCAACAATCAATAATACACAGACAACAAACACTCAATAAAACACAGACACCAAACAATCAATAAAACACAGACACCCAACCATCAATAATACACAGGCACCAAAGTATGAATAATACACATACACCAAACAATCAATAATACACATACACAAAACAATCAATAATACACATACACCAACAATCAATAATACACGGACAGCAACAAACAGTAATACACAGACACCAAACAATCAATAATACACAGACACCAAACAATCAATAATACACAAACACCCAACCATAAATAATACACAGGCACCATACAATCAATCATACACAGACACCAACAATGAATCATACACAGACACCCAACCATCAATAATACACAGACACCCAACCATTAATAATACACAACCATATAACCATCAATAATACACAGACACCCAACCATCAATAATACACAGTCACCCAACCATCAATAATACACAGACACCCAACCATCAATAACACACAGCCACCCAACCATCAATAGTACACTGGTACCCAACCATCAATAATACACAGATACCGAACAAAATCACACAGACACTTAAAAATCAATAATGCACAGATACCCAACCATCAATAATACACAACAACCCAACCATCAAAAATATACAAACACCCAACCACCAATAATACACAGCCACCCAACCATCAATAGTACACAGGTACATAACCATCAATAATACACAGGTACCGAACGAAATCACACAGACATCCAAATATCAATAATGCACAGATACCCACAATCAATGATACACAGATATGAGACAATCAATGATACACATATATGAGACAATCAATTGTACAGAGATATGAGACAATCAATTGAACAGAGATATGAGACAATCAATGATACACAAATATGAGACAATCAATGATCACAAATATAAGACAGTCAATGATACACAGATATGAGACAAGCAATGATACACAGATATGAGACAATAAATGATACACAGATACCAGACAAGACGCGCTCTGTGGCGAAGGGCGTTACGCACGCAAGTCATAATCCCGCATACCTCGTTCGAAACACAGCTGAGGACGATTTGGAAGCAGACCGCATTGCGTTGATTTCCTATACAAACGGTATGAGTCCGGTTGTTTAGAAAGCAATGGTAAACTACTAAACGTAAATGGCCCAGGAATCACAAACAGCCACAGACACACACAAAAACTCTGGGGCTGACTACCACGTCCTGTACATGATATGCAACTCACTAACACGACAAGATCATTAATACCAAAGTATACCAGAGAAGATCAATAAAACACGGATACCCGGAGACAGCAATAATACACATGTATCCGACAATCAATAATACACATCCACCCAGTAAGATCAATAATTTTGTTTGTCCATCAAGAATGATGATGCCCATTCATTTCATCCAGTGGGGTTGAAACTATGGAGCCGTGAGTTTTAAAATGGCTGATAAGGCCTGTTTTGGCTCGAAATGTACTTTGACAAAGATTGCTTGACGTTCAGGAGGAGGATTTTCTGCAGTGGTTTTTCTGTCCAGCCTTTTCTTCACAGTTCTTGCAGTCCTGGTTGCTTCACAAGTGACTGTACCCTTGCATAATGATGTACTTCACACATTTTGGTCTTTGGCAGCAGTCTCCCAGGTGTCACGATGAACTCCAAAAGCTTTTAGTGAGATCTTCAGAGTGTTTTTAAAGCGTTTCCTCTGGCCGCCGTGGGAGCGTTTACCATAACGCAACTCGCCGTAAAAAAAATTTCGTATAGGGATCCTGTGATCTGGCATGCGAGTCAAGTGACCAGCCAAGCGAATATGATTCTTCATTAAGATCGATAATATATCGATACGCGCCGATAAATATACAGATGTCCGACAATATCAATAATGCATGGATACCAGACAAGATAGATACACCCAGATACCGGAGAAGATAGATTGTGCAAAGGCGACTGCCTATATCAATAATACAGAGATAAAGACGAAACAAGATCAATATTATACATAACTCTATCAGATCAGTAACACACAGGAGCTAACAAGATCAGTAATACGGCACATACGACAATCAATAATACAGACATATGAAACAATCAATAATTCAGACATATGCGACAATAAATGATATACAGATACTCGACAAGTCTTTACAGACGACAGTTTGTAAAACAGTTATACCTCTCCTTAGCACAAAACCTGAGCTTAATTTAGAGACCATGTGTTGCTCTATAGTATGTCCACATTTGTTTGCCTTCATTCACGATCAATTATTTTGAAAACTGTCTGTTGCATCGTTATGAAATTTTTCCAGCCGTCTTATATTTACCCCCACCCAAGGAATATGTCTTTGATAGGTCCAAAAACAACTTACATCGTTGAAAGCGGCGACATTCCTTTGATGTTTTGCTGAACAACGAGTGATTTCTCGCTAACAAAGTTATTTTTACGGTAATGTGAGTAGTATCTTATGCGGTAACTAAGTCGGAAATCAGGATTGACCTCTAAGGATTGATCCCAATCCTTCTCGGTCTCGCATCCGGGGTGGATTGGGTAGGGATGAGTAGGGTAGGGTATTTAGGTCATATGTAATGGGCGATACATCTAATAAAAGACATGTTTTTCTAAGAGCAGATAATTGAGTTTGTGTATCATATTTTAAATAATTGTAAATAAAATAAAATAAATTAAACAACAACCAAAGGCGCGAAGGGCGGACGGCGGGCGGCGGTCGAATCCAGTAAAACAGAGTCTTGTAGTAGCCACTTAGCCAGTCATTACTGAATGCCCACATGCTGGCCAGCGAGAACTACCCATCGGACCAACGAGTAGCGGCTATATACTCGTAATAACAACGAACAACCGACTGTGTCCTTAAAATGTCAAAACTTCAAAAACGCATAGTTGTACACAATGTGGTACAAAAAATCAATACTGATTCTCCTAACAACTAATCCAGGGGATTATGATTCCCGGTATGAACTAGGTGGTTTATTACTGTTATTGATTTATCCGCCATGGCAAATAGTTCGCGATATTAATAAAAAGCCATATGAACGTCGATAGAGGATTAAGAGCTTAACACCTATTGTCGGGACAGCCAATAAAAATCAATAACACTACTTTCATTTCTTCTCATAATTGCTGCTAGGAGCTTATAGGCTTAAGCCTCATTGCAGTGCGCGCAGTAATACATGGTGTCAGCTGGTGTAGGCCACATCAGCACAACCCACTATAAATACTGGGAATAATCGCTATACAAACCATATTCGCCCAGCCTGCTGAAGAAGATACAGTGGATGAAAACCAGACCGGGCCCAGTTGCACTAGGTGAGTATAACGGCTCGTTGGTAAAACGTATGCTCGTGTGTGAGCGTCTATCTGTCTGTCTGTATGCATGTCTGACTGGCTGGCTGTCTGTATGTGTGTCTATATTCTCTGTGTGTGTGTGTGTCTGTATTTATGTAGGTGTGGTTATGTGTATGCAAGTGTGTATGTATACATGTGTATATGTGTGTCTATATGTCTGTGTGTTAGTATGTATGCATGTATATCTCTATATATGGCTGTGTGTGAGTATGTATGGGTGTGTATGTATATATTTATGTATGTATATACGTACAAGTATATGTATGTGTGTATGTCAGTGTGTATGTATATATGTGTGTCTATATGTCAGTGTGTATGTATATATGTGTGTTTATATGTCTGTGTGTGTATATGTATATATGTCTGTATGTATATATGTCTGTATGTATATATGTATGTGTGTATATGTATTTATATATGTGTGTCTGTTTATGTGTGTGTGTGTATGTGTGTGTGTGTGTGTGTGTGTGTGTGTGTGGCTAAGTGTACTTATGTGTGCGCCCTTCGTGATGGAATTGGTTGGTAATGTATTGTGTCTTGTTTCCACAGAGCGCTTTGTATCTAACATAGCAAAGGGTCACCACCAGTGAGTCGAGCACGCCGACAACCAACGTCGCCTTGTATCAAACATAGCAAAGGGTCACCACCAGCGACTCGATATTATCAACAAGCAGCATCACCGTGTGTCTGACCAAGGAGAGGATCACCAGCAGCGAGTTTGTACTACAAGCAGGTATTATGTATATTTATATCTGTATATATGTATGTATATGTGTGCGTGTGAATACTGGTAAGCTTGCAAGCTAAAACCAAATGTTAATAGGTCAATAATAGAACAGCTCTATTTCTCTCTCCCGCTCTCTCTCTCTCTCTCTCTCGCTCTCTCTCTCTTTCTCTCTCTCTCTTCTCTCTCTCTCTCTCTCTCTCTCTCTCTCTCTCTCTCTCTCTCTCTCTCTCTCTCTCTCTCTCTCTCTCTCTCTGTCTTAGGGACACTTAAGTGTTTTTTTTTTAAATTTTTATTTTTGCTGTTCGTTCTGTACTAATGGGTTGTTTGTCATTTTTTTTAAAACTCAAGGTGGTCTGTTAACTTCAATCAGTCATATCTTGTGGTCTTTCATATTAAGTGGTAACAAAGCCTGTTCCGGTCTTGTGTGTTATTCAAATGTAATGTCTAGACCAAGTGTCAAACTATATTGATTGTGTCTTGCTAAAGTTAGGGGGGAAAATGCTCTTAACTTCACATTGCCTATAAAGATTAACTTTATATATGGCTGTGTCACTGTCTGCCTAATGGCAACTTTAAAAAAAAAATTATATTACACACATGCATGATATCGGTTGTTAGCTCAATAAAAAATATGAAAATTAAAAATTATTGGTGAAAACTAAAAATTTTTGTGCTTGATACTTTCACAGGTGTACGTGGTCACCTTCGTAGAATACAAAGAACCAGTATCCTTGTACACAAACAGCCACTATTATAAAAATCGCAGGTGTTTAAATATAAAGAAAAAGTGTGCCAACCCACAACTAGCAGCCGACTAACAGCAATTTACATTATTATCAACTGGAATCATGGCCACTAACCAGAAAAATATGCATCTGTGTCCTACATGTAACAAAGGTTTCACTGAACGCCACAATCTTACACGGCACATTCGAACAGTCCACAAAACCGAAACTCACACATGCCACCTCTGCGGTCACTTATACAACAGAAAAGACAACCTAAAACACCATTTAAGAGCACACCACCAGACACCCACACCGTCAACTACACCGGCATCATTAAACATGGACACTACACCTCCAACACATATGGACAATATATCTTCAACATCAAACACGGATACTAAAAAATCATCAAGAAAAAGAAAAGCACCCGCAGACCCACAACCACCTAAACAACAGAAACACAATAACGAACACGTGGTAGCAGAGGAAGCCGACGTAGAGATAGATGAGAGAGTAGAGATAGATGAAGAGCTAAAGACCTTAGACAAAATCCCCACCGTCGATAATATCCAACAGACATATAGAGACAACTGGAGTAGTATCAAAACACACCACAAGATAAACAAACATATATCGACCTACAATTTTTTTCACCGACCGGACTCAACACAACCAATAGACTGGACCAAGAAACTAGCCACTGTGTTTAGTAGTCAGACAAGCCGATTTAAGGTAAATTATAGCCATCACATGATGTTACGGCATAAGGAGACGAACGAACTAAGATTTTTCCATTCATCATCAAATAATGCTTGTGCACTCAACGTCCCCTTTTTAGTAAACAATGAACAAGACTTTGACGACTTTATAAACACAGTTCAGGAAAGCGACATGTTCAATTACGCCCTACACAACAGACCTGACTCTACGTATTTGGTAGAGACAATCCCCGCGACTAGTTTCTATATATACCACATCAATGAGCACCCGATAGGTTGTTGTCTAAAGGGCTTACCTGACCACATAAGACACAACTACGGTATCAATATTTTACAATACGACTCTAGCTCAAACCCCTACAATGACAATTTTTGTCTCTTTCGATGTCTGGCGGTATTCCAAGGGGCACCTGTTAAGGATCTTAGAAAACATACCATTCGCTTAGCTAACCAGTGGCAGAAATACCAGAAACTAGAGTCGTTAGAAAACTTCCCCGGGGTTAGGCTTATCGACATGCCCAGTATAGAAAAATGTTTTGAGGTAAAGGTAGACATATTTGAATTCAACGAGACCCAGGCCCTGGTCCCCAAACTGCGCGGTAGTGGGGAATACACTAACATCTTACGAGTATTACTATACAAAGATCACTTCATGTACATTAATGACTTTGATAGAGTAGCCAAGTCATTTGGGTGTAGTGAATGTGGGAAGTTGTGGAGTGGCTTCTGGGAAATGGATAGACATACTCAGACTTGTAGTGGGGGAGTCCCAGTGAACCGGTATAAAGGAGGGGTCTATACTGTGACAGAAACGGTATGGGAGACCATTAGCTCGTTGGGGGTCAAGGTAGATACCAAGTACGTATATCCTTATAGGGCTGCCTACGACTACGAATGTTACTTCCAGACCAGCAATCTACCAGGGGAAACCAAGTCCACCAAATTTTTAGGTAAGCATGTCCCACTTAGCTGGTCGATAGCGTCAAATGTCCCTGGGTTCGAGGACCCCGTCTGCCACATCACAGCGGGTAAACCTCTGGACTTGGTGAGAAAGATGGTTGAATATCTGACTCAAATCGCTGATGCAGCGTACGCCAAATTACGAACTAAGTTCGATTGGTTATACACACTGTTAGAAGAGCTAAATGAACACAAACTAGTGGCTAAGTTAGACGAGTACATGCGGGAAATGCCGGTGATAGGATTTAACTCGGGGAAGTATGATATAAATCTAATTAAGCCTTATTTGATAGAGTCCCTCATCTCTGCCACTGATGACCCCTTTAAATACATAGTGAAGAGAAACAATAACTTCATGGCCATTTCCACAGAAAAACTTAAGTTTTTAGATATAGTTAACTATCTAGCCCCAGGATTTAGCTACGCCAAATATTTAGCGGCCTATGACGTAGAGGAAACAAAGGGGTTCTTTTGCTACGAGTATATCACCTCATTAGATAAACTACAAGAGACTCGCTTACCTCCACACAAGGCCTTCCATTCACAGCTGAAAAACTCCAACATTTCAGCTGCTGATTACGATGTCTGTCAGCGAGTATGGCGCGAGAACCAAATGACGACACTGGCAGACTTCCTAAGGTGGTACAACAACAAAGACGTGCGACCATTTATTAAAGCGTTAAAGACTCAGGTTAAGTTTTACAAGGACTTAGAGGTAGACATTTTCAAAGATGCCATCTCAGTTCCCGGGGTGACCCTAAAGTACCTGTTTAAAACCATCCCCAAAAATATAGTGTTTTCACTATGTTCCAATACGGAGAGTGATCTGCACACCACCGTTAGAAAAAATATTGTAGGGGGCCCCTCGATTATATTCCATAGGTATCATGAGGTAGGTAAGACCAGGATTCGAGGGGGTGAAGTAGTTCAGAGTGTGAAAGGGTACGATGCCAACGCTCTGTACCTGTGGGCACTGATGCAGAAGATGCCAACGGGTTTTCCTGTGATAAGAAATGCAGAAGATGGGTTCAAGCCCCATAAAACCAGAGTGTACATCGTCCAGTGCAGAGAGTGGTTGGCCTGGGTACAACACAGTCAATGCATAGAGCTACAAACACAGTTTAATGGGCGGGAGATGTCTCTAGGAGAACGACACATCCGTGTAGATGGCTGGGATAAGAAGACTCGAACTGTCTACCAGTTTCACGGGTGTTTATTTCACGGACATCAAGACTGTGTGCTGACACAGGGTATTGATGTTAACCCGGTGAGCAACAAACCCTTGACCGAGCTGTATGCCAACACACTTCAGATTCACGAGTATCTGAAAAAGGAGGTTAACGTTACGGTCGTGGAAATGTGGGAATGTGCGTGGAAGTCTCTAAAAAAGACTAATACCACCATTAAGAACTTCGTGAAGACGACATTCCCATACGTCGCACCCTGGCATGGTTACCAGGACATAGACCAAGAAAGGATTCTAAAGGCTGTTAAAAACGAGACTTTGTTTGGTCTAGTGGAATGCGACATCCACGTACCAGACGAGTATAAAGAGTATTTCTCTGAAATGACTCCCATCTTTAAAAACACTGATGTGTCTAGAGCCGACATTGGTGAACTTATGAGTCAGTACGCTGAGAAACATAAGTTGTTGAATAGACCACGTCGGACTCTGATAGGTAGTTATATCGGGGAAAAGATCCTATTGGCCACACCATTGCTAAAATGGTATTTGACGCATGATCTAAAGGTCACTAAAATATACCAAATAATTGAGTATAAACCTGAGAAGTGTTTCGAAAAGTTTGGTAAGGAGGTGTCTGCCGCCAGACGGGCCGGTGACAGCAATACGGCTTATACTATTAAAGCCGAGACTATGAAACTGCTGGGAAATGCAGCCTATGGCAAAACATTAACCAATAAGGCCAAGCACACCAATGTTTCATATTGTCGTGGGGCTGGCACGTCAAAGGTGGTGAATCAACCTCTATTCAAAAAGATGACCATGCTGTCAGAAGATGTTTTTGAGGTGGAGTCTCTAAAGAAGAACATCTTATGGGATCTACCCCAACAAATAGGCTTCTTTGTGTACCAGTACGCAAAGTTGCGAATGTTAGAATTTTACTATGACTGTTTAGATAAGTTTATAGATAGGAAGGATTTTCAGTTGTGTGAAATGGACACTGATAGTCTGTACTTAGCCCTTAGCGCCCCAACCCTATCACAGGTCGTCAGACCTGAACTTCAGGAAGAATTTTATAGCGTTTATAGCTCCTGGTTCCCGGCTGAGGTCTGTGATAGCCATAAAAAGGATTTTATTAGCAGTAGGGGCGTTGTACCAACCTGTGACCTGTGTAGAGCTAAGCGAGTCTTCGACAAAAGAACCCCTGGGCTATTTAAGCTAGAGTATGAGGGGTCGGGAATGGTCTCCTTATGCAGCAAGACATATCACTGTTTTGGAGACTCCACCAAGACCAGCACGAAAGGACTGACAAAACACCACAACACCCACCTTGACAGAGACACTTTCTTAAATGTACTCGACACACAGACAGCGAGTGGAGGGACAAATATAGGGTTTAAAACACAGGATTCCTCTGTCCTCACATATCAACAGCACAGAGAGGCCTTATCCTATTTTTATATTAAAAGAAAAGTACAAGCAGACAAAGTTACCACCTCACCACTAGACATTTAACATTCACTCACGTGGCCTGTTGTTTATTAGTGTAAATGTGTATCATACTGTGTAAATACGTTTTGTGTGTACATAACTGTGTACTTTTTTCCATCTCGAGGGCTTATATGCTCCTTGGTCAATGAAGATTGTGTGCTCTATAATACGATCTATTAACAATTTTTATGTGTTCATATATGTACTTTGATAGCCTTGTAAAATTGATGATACAGTGAAATGTCTATATCATTGAAAATAAAATAAAAAAATTTTTAAAAATGTTTGTGAATATGTCACTGCTTTTGTAAATTGATGACTTGGATGCCATATAAATGCAATTTGTAAACACTTTGTAAATGAATGTGTTGAAAATACAAGCCTAAATATTTGTGAATATGTTTTGATACTGTGTCACTGATGTTGTAAATTGGTAGCTGATATAAATGAATGCTGTTTTGTAAACGATTGAAAAGTTTTAATGTACTTTGTAAATGAATGTGCTGAAACTACAAGACTGGATGTATGTGTTTTGTACACTATTGAAAATATACCCCATAATGGATTTTAATGAAAAATAAAAGCTATGAAAACCAAAAGTTTTGCTTGTTGTTGTTGTTGTTGTTGTTTTTTTTTTTTTTCTTCACTGGTATGAATGCTGTTTTTTCCGTTGTCTTGCTTTTTCTTGATTTCATGTTTTCAACCTTCTTGTCTTTCTTGTTGTTGTGGTGACGGCTGTGAGAATTTTTTTTCCATGTTGACTGTAGTTGTTGGATATGGCACAAACCTTAGGAGCAATTGACAAACAGACAATAACAAACACACAACATGGAAAAAAAAATTCTCACAGCCGTCACCACAACAACAAGAAAGACAAGAAGGTTGAAAACATGAAATCAAGAAAAAGCAAGACAACGGAAAAAACAGCATTCATACCAGTGAAGAAAAAAAAAAAAAAAAAAACAACAACAACAACAAGCAAAACTTTTGGTTTTCATAGCTTTTATTTTTCATTAAAATCCATTATGGGGTATATTTTCAATAGTGTACAAAACACATACATCCAGTCTTGTAGTTTCAGCACATTCATTTACAAAGTACATTAAAACTTTTCAATCGTTTACAAAACAGCATTCATTTATATCAGCTACCAATTTACAACATCAGTGACACAGTATCAAAACATATTCACAAATATTTAGGCTTGTATTTTCAACACATTCATTTACAAAGTGTTTACAAATTGCATTTATATGGCATCCAAGTCATCAATTTACAAAAGCAGTGACATATTCACAAACATTTTTAAAAATTTTTTTATTTTATTTTCAATGATATAGACATTTCACTGTATCATCAATTTTACAAGGCTATCAAAGTACATATATGAACACATAAAAATTGTTAATAGATCGTATTATAGAGCACACAATCTTCATTGACCAAGGAGCATATAAGCCCTCGAGATGGAAAAAAGTACACAGTTATGTACACACAAAACGTATTTACACAGTATGATACACATTTACACTAATAAACAACAGGCCACGTGAGTGAATGTTAAATGTCTAGTGGTGAGGTGGTAACTTTGTCTGCTTGTACTTTTCTTTTAATATAAAAATAGGATAAGGCCTCTCTGTGCTGTTGATATGTGAGGACAGAGGAATCCTGTGTTTTAAACCCTATATTTGTCCCTCCACTCGCTGTCTGTGTGTCGAGTACATTTAAGAAAGTGTCTCTGTCAAGGTGGGTGTTGTGGTGTTTTGTCAGTCCTTTCGTGCTGGTCTTGGTGGAGTCTCCAAAACAGTGATATGTCTTGCTGCATAAGGAGACCATTCCCGACCCCTCATACTCTAGCTTAAATAGCCCAGGGGTTCTTTTGTCGAAGACTCGCTTAGCTCTACACAGGTCACAGGTTGGTACAACGCCCCTACTGCTAATAAAATCCTTTTTATGGCTATCACAGACCTCAGCCGGGAACCAGGAGCTATAAACGCTATAAAATTCTTCCTGAAGTTCAGGTCTGACGACCTGTGATAGGGTTGGGGCGCTAAGGGCTAAGTACAGACTATCAGTGTCCATTTCACACAACTGAAAATCCTTCCTATCTATAAACTTATCTAAACAGTCATAGTAAAATTCTAACATTCGCAACTTTGCGTACTGGTACACAAAGAAGCCTATTTGTTGGGGTAGATCCCATAAGATGTTCTTCTTTAGAGACTCCACCTCAAAAACATCTTCTGACAGCATGGTCATCTTTTTGAATAGAGGTTGATTCACCACCTTTGACGTGCCAGCCCCACGACAATATGAAACATTGGTGTGCTTGGCCTTATTGGTTAATGTTTTGCCATAGGCTGCATTTCCCAGCAGTTTCATAGTCTCGGCTTTAATAGTATAAGCCGTATTGCTGTCACCGGCCCGTCTGGCGGCAGACACCTCCTTACCAAACTTTTCGAAACACTTCTCAGGTTTATACTCAATTATTTGGTATATTTTAGTGACCTTTAGATCATGCGTCAAATACCATTTTAGCAATGGTGTGGCCAATAGGATCTTTTCCCCGATATAACTACCTATCAGAGTCCGACGTGGTCTATTCAACAACTTATGTTTCTCAGCGTACTGACTCATAAGTTCACCAATGTCGGCTCTAGACACATCAGTGTTTTTAAAGATGGGAGTCATTTCAGAGAAATACTCTTTATACTCGTCTGGTACGTGGATGTCGCATTCCACTAGACCAAACAAAGTCTCGTTTTTAACAGCCTTTAGAATCCTTTCTTGGTCTATGTCCTGGTAACCATGCCAGGGTGCGACGTATGGGAATGTCGTCTTCACGAAGTTCTTAATGGTGGTATTAGTCTTTTTTAGAGACTTCCACGCACATTCCCACATTTCCACGACCGTAACGTTAACCTCCTTTTTCAGATACTCGTGAATCTGAAGTGTGTTGGCATACAGCTCGGTCAAGGGTTTGTTGCTCACCGGGTTAACATCAATACCCTGTGTCAGCACACAGTCTTGATGTCCGTGAAATAAACACCCGTGAAACTGGTAGACAGTTCGAGTCTTCTTATCCCAGCCATCTACACGGATGTGTCGTTCTCCTAGAGACATCTCCCGCCCATTAAACTGTGTTTGTAGCTCTATGCATTGACTGTGTTGTACCCAGGCCAACCACTCTCTGCACTGGACGATGTACACTCTGGTTTTATGGGGCTTGAACCCATCTTCTGCATTTCTTATCACAGGAAAACCCGTTGGCATCTTCTGCATCAGTGCCCACAGGTACAGAGCGTTGGCATCGTACCCTTTCACACTCTGAACTACTTCACCCCCTCGAATCCTGGTCTTACCTACCTCATGATACCTATGGAATATAATCGAGGGGCCCCCTACAATATTTTTTCTAACGGTGGTGTGCAGATCACTCTCCGTATTGGAACATAGTGAAAACACTATATTTTTGGGGATGGTTTTAAACAGGTACTTTAGGGTCACCCCGGGCACTGAGATGGCATCTTTGAAAATGTCTACCTCTAAGTCCTTGTAAAACTTAACCTGAGTCTTTAACGCTTTAATAAATGGTCGCACGTCTTTGTTGTTGTACCACCTTAGGAAGTCTGCCAGTGTCGTCATTTGGTTCTCGCGCCATACTCGCTGACAGACATCGTAATCAGCAGCTGAAATGTTGGAGTTTTTCAGCTGTGAATGGAAGGCCTTGTGTGGAGGTAAGCGAGTCTCTTGTAGTTTATCTAATGAGGTGATATACTCGTAGCAAAAGAACCCCTTTGTTTCCTCTACGTCATAGGCCGCTAAATATTTGGCGTAGCTAAATCCTGGGGCTAGATAGTTAACTATATCTAAAAACTTAAGTTTTTCTGTGGAAATGGCCATGAAGTTATTGTTTCTCTTCACTATGTATTTAAAGGGGTCATCAGTGGCAGAGATGAGGGACTCTATCAAATAAGGCTTAATTAGATTTATATCATACTTCCCCGAGTTAAATCCTATCACCGGCATTTCCCGCATGTACTCGTCTAACTTAGCCACTAGTTTGTGTTCATTTAGCTCTTCTAACAGTGTGTATAACCAATCGAACTTAGTTCGTAATTTGGCGTACGCTGCATCAGCGATTTGAGTCAGATATTCAACCATCTTTCTCACCAAGTCCAGAGGTTTACCCGCTGTGATGTGGCAGACGGGGTCCTCGAACCCAGGGACATTTGACGCTATCGACCAGCTAAGTGGGACATGCTTACCTAAAAATTTGGTGGACTTGGTTTCCCCTGGTAGATTGCTGGTCTGGAAGTAACATTCGTAGTCGTAGGCAGCCCTATAAGGATATACGTACTTGGTATCTACCTTGACCCCCAACGAGCTAATGGTCTCCCATACCGTTTCTGTCACAGTATAGACCCCTCCTTTATACCGGTTCACTGGGACTCCCCCACTACAAGTCTGAGTATGTCTATCCATTTCCCAGAAGCCACTCCACAACTTCCCACATTCACTACACCCAAATGACTTGGCTACTCTATCAAAGTCATTAATGTACATGAAGTGATCTTTGTATAGTAATACTCGTAAGATGTTAGTGTATTCCCCACTACCGCGCAGTTTGGGGACCAGGGCCTGGGTCTCGTTGAATTCAAATATGTCTACCTTTACCTCAAAACATTTTTCTATACTGGGCATGTCGATAAGCCTAACCCCGGGGAAGTTTTCTAACGACTCTAGTTTCTGGTATTTCTGCCACTGGTTAGCTAAGCGAATGGTATGTTTTCTAAGATCCTTAACAGGTGCCCCTTGGAATACCGCCAGACATCGAAAGAGACAAAAATTGTCATTGTAGGGGTTTGAGCTAGAGTCGTATTGTAAAATATTGATACCGTAGTTGTGTCTTATGTGGTCAGGTAAGCCCTTTAGACAACAACCTATTGGGTGCTCATTGATGTGGTATATATAGAAACTAGTCGCGGGGATTGTCTCTACCAAATACGTAGAGTCAGGTCTGTTGTGTAGGGCGTAATTGAACATGTCGCTTTCCTGAACTGTGTTTATAAAGTCGTCAAAGTCTTGTTCATTGTTTACTAAAAAGGGGACGTTGAGTGCACAAGCATTATTTGATGATGAATGGAAAAATCTTAGTTCGTTCGTCTCCTTATGCCGTAACATCATGTGATGGCTATAATTTACCTTAAATCGGCTTGTCTGACTACTAAACACAGTGGCTAGTTTCTTGGTCCAGTCTATTGGTTGTGTTGAGTCCGGTCGGTGAAAAAATTGTAGGTCGATATATGTTTGTTTATCTTGTGGTGTGTTTTGATACTACTCCAGTTGTCTCTATATGTCTGTTGGATATTATCGACGGTGGGGATTTTGTCTAAGGTCTTTAGCTCTTCATCTATCTCTACTCTCTCATCTATCTCTACGTCGGCTTCCTCTGATACCACGTGTTCGTTATTGTGTTTCTGTTGTTTAGGTGGTTGTGGGTCTGCGGGTGCTTTTCTTTTTCTTGATGATTTTTTAGTATCCGTGTTTGATGTTGAAGGATATATTGTCCATATGTGTTGGAGGTGTAGTGTCCATGTTTAATGATGCCGGTGTAGTTGACGGTGTGGGTGTCTGGTGGTGTGCTCTTAAATGGTGTTTTAGGTTGTCTTTTCTGTTGTATAAGTGACCGCAGAGGTGGCATGTGTGAGTTTCGGTTTTGTGGACTGTTCGAATGTGCCGTGTAAGATTGTGGCGTTCAGTGAAACCTTTGTTACATGTAGGACACAGATGCATATTTTTCTGGTTAGTGGCCATGATTCCAGTTGATAATAATGTAAATTGCTGTTAGTCGGCTGCTAGTTGTGGGTTGGCACACTTTTTCTTTATATTTAAACACCTGCGATTTTTATAATAGTGGCTGTTTGTGTACAAGGATACTGGTTCTTTGTATTCTACGAAGGTGACCACGTACACCTGTGAAAGTATCAAGCACAAAATTTTTTAGTTTTCACCAATAATTTTTAATTTTCATATTTTTTATTGAGCTAACAACCGATATCATGCATGTGTGTAATATAATTTTTTTTTAAAGTTGCCATTAGGCAGACAGTGACACAGCCATATATAAAGTTAATCTTTATAGGCAATGTGAAGTTAAGAGCATTTTCCCCCCTAACTTTAGCAAGACACAATCAATATAGTTTGACACTTGGTCTAGACATTACATTTGAATAACACACAAGACCGGAACAGGCTTTGTTACCACTTAATATGAAAGACCACAAGATATGACTGATTGAAGTTAACAGACCACCTTGAGTTTTTAAAAAAAATGACAAACAACCCATTAGTACAGAACGAACAGCAAAAATAAAAATTTAAAAAAAAAACACTTAAGTGTCCCTAAGACAGAGAGAGAGAGAGAGAGAGAGAGAGAGAGAGAGAGAGAGAGAGAGAGAGAGAGAGAGAGAGAGAGAGAGAGAAATAGAGCTGTTCTATTATTGACCTATTAACATTTGGTTTTAGCTTGCAAGCTTACCAGTATTCACACGCACACATATACATACATATATACAGATATAAATATACATAATACCTGCTTGTAGTACAAACTCGCTGCTGGTGATCCTCTCCTTGGTCAGACACACGGTGATGCTGCTTGTTGATAATATCGAGTCGCTGGTGGTGACCCTTTGCTATGTTTGATACAAGGCGACGTTGGTTGTCGGCGTGCTCGACTCACTGGTGGTGACCCTTTGCTATGTTAGATACAAAGCGCTCTGTGGAAACAAGACACAATACATTACCAACCAATTCCATCACGAAGGGCGCACACATAAGTACACTTAGCCACACACACACACACACACACACACACATACACACACACATAAACAGACACACATATATAAATACATATACACACATACATATATACATACAGACATATATACATACAGACATATATACATATACACACACAGACATATAAACACACATATATACATACACACTGACATATAGACACACATATATACATACACACTGACATACACACATACATATACTTGTACGTATATACATACATAAATATATACATACACACCCATACATACTCACACACAGCCATATATAGAGATATACATGCATACATACTAACACACAGACATATAGACACACATATACACATGTATACATACACACTTGCATACACATAACCACACCTACATAAATACAGACACACACACACACAGAGAATATAGACACACATACAGACAGCCAGCCAGTCAGACATGCATACAGACAGACAGATAGACGCTCACACACGAGCATACGTTTTACCAACGAGCCGTTATACTCACCTAGTGCAACTGGGCCCGGTCTGGTTTTCATCCACTGTATCTTCTTCAGCAGGCTGGGCGAATATGGTTTGTATAGCGATTATTCCCAGTATTTATAGTGGGTTGTGCTGATGTGGCCTACACCAGCTGACACCATGTATTACTGCGCGCACTGCAATGAGGCTTAAGCCTATAAGCTCCTAGCAGCAATTATGAGAAGAAATGAAAGTAGTGTTATTGATTTTTATTGGCTGTCCCGACAATAGGTGTTAAGCTCTTAATCCTCTATCGACGTTCATATGGCTTTTTATTAATATCGCGAACTATTTGCCATGGCGGATAAATCAATAACAGTAATAAACCACCTAGTTCATACCGGGAATCATAATCCCCTGGATTAGTTGTTAGGAGAATCAGTATTGATTTTTTGTACCACATTGTGTACAACTATGCGTTTTTGAAGTTTTGACATTTTAAGGACACAGTCGGTTGTTCGTTGTTATTACGAGTATATAGCCGCTACTCGTTGGTCCGATGGGTAGTTCTCGCTGGCCAGCATGTGGGCATTCAGTAATGACTGGCTAAGTGGCTACTACAAGACTCTGTTTTACTGGATTCGACCGCCGCCCGCCGTCCGCCCTTCGCGCCTTTGGTTGTTGTTTAATTTTATTTTATTTTATTTACAATTATTTAAAATATGATACACAAACTCAATTATCTGCTCTTAGAAAAACATGTCTTTTATTAGATGTATCGCCCATTACATATGACCTAAATACCCTACCCTACTCATCCCTACCCAATCCACCCCGGATGCGAGACCGAGAAGGATTGGGATCAATCCTTAGAGGTCAATCCTGATTTCCGACTTAGTTACCGCATAAGATACTACTAATGTGAGACCTGCCAATTCTGATGACACACAAAGGCGTATCCGGATTCGTATGGGAGTGGGTGCAATGAAAGAACTAGCTTAAAATCGACAGGGTCGGCTGCAATGAACCGGGTTTTTATCCCATATGGCTCAGTTTCTTTCCGCAGCGCGGAAAGCATCGCACAAAGCACGAACTCCGTAGCTCCAGCGACGACCCTCGGGAGTCTCCGAAAAAATGCACTCGTGAAATGAAGGACGCGGCCCGGAATCGAACATACAACCTTCGGAGCCCGAGTCAGACGGCTTGACCACTTCACCACGGAGAATCCCGAGAGGGGTGCAATGTGTAATATTAGTAAAGACAGAGAATTTACAGAGGCACGGGGTAAATAATTTGTAAATTAACAGGAAAGTAGAAGGAATATATTTCTTACCTTATTTTTCATTTCCTTCTTGTTTCTTCAGCTGATGCTGATGCTGTAATGTTTAGGGCCTGCAATTCGTCTGAATAGTTGGAGCAAAATATCCCAGTAAGTGTTACGTAGATTAAGGTCTGCGATCTGCTCAGACCTTAATCTGTGTCGGACGATTCCAGTAGGTTGATGATTGCTCTCGGTTGCATAAAATTCAATCCATCCTTTCTCCAATAGTCCTCTTCCTCTTTCAACACATGGTCCTGACGTTTTTTCCAGTAACTTTTATCAATATTTACTAGCGCGGACAGACAGACAGACAGACAGACAGACAGACAGACAGACAGACAGACAGACAGGTAGTTAGGTAGGTAGGTAGGTAGGTAGATAGGCAGAAAGGTAGGTGGGTGGGTGGATGGCTGGCTGGCTGGCTAGCTGGCTGACTGGGTGGGTGGGTCGGTCGGTCGGTTGGTCGGTCAGTGGGTCGGTCGGTCGGTCGGTGGGTCGGTCGGTGAGTCGGTCGGTGGGTGGGTGGGTGGGTCGGCCGGCAGGCAGGCAGGCAGGCAGGCAGACAGACAGACAGACAGACAGACAGACAGACAGACAGACAGACAGATAGATAGATAGATAGATAGATAGATAGATAGATAGATAGATAGATAGATAGATAGATAGATAGATAGATAGATAGATAGATAGATAGATAGATAGATAGATAGATAGATAGATAGATAGATAGATAGATATCGGTCGGTCGATCGGTCGGTCGGTGGGTCGGTCGGTCGGTCGATCGGTCAGTGGGTGGGTGGGTGGTTGGGTGGGTGGGTGGGTGGGTGATCCGACAGACAGACAGACAGACAGACAGACAGACAGACAGACAGACAGACAGACAAACAGACAGACAGACAGATAGATAGATAGATAGATAGATAGATAGATAGATAGATAGATAGATAGATAGATAGATAGATAGATAGATAGATAGATAGATAGATAGATAGATAGATAGATAGATAGATAGATAGATAGATCGGTCGGTCGGTCGGTCGGTTGGTAGGCCGGCACGGGTGGGCAGGCAGGCAGCAGACAGTCAGACAGACAGACAGACAGACAGACAGACAGACAGACAGACAGACAGACAGACAGACAGACAGACAGACAGATCCCCGCCAGGAGCCGGGCCGAGCCAGCTAGTTTATTTATATAATCACTTTTCTTGAAAGAACCCAGTTTGACGACGCCTCTGAACTACCCCATATAAATTCCCTCAGTCTGCCAAAAGCGAAAACCGCGCAGACAAAATTCAAAAACAGCGGGGGTGTGTCTTGCTGAAGCGGTAATACTCTTAAAATGATGGAATGAATGCGGGGGGGGGGGGGGGGGAGGGCCATAAAATATATACCGCATATAAACAAACATTGAAATCTGCTGTACAATCTCCAGAACAAAAAATTTTTTGTTGGGTGGACATAATGATAAGGTTATATGCTAAATCTCATCATTTTCCCTCAGTTGGTTACTGAGATATTGAATTTTATATTGAGGCAACAACAAAAAAACACACTATAGGAGCATGATCACTCTCTCGGCCTGTCTAGCTTACCCCAGAGGAAAAATAACACCAATACGTTTTGAGCAAGACAAGTTGCAGAAGTTGTGGGTGGATCAGCAAAACAATGCTCTAACTTTCCACCTGTCGGAGCTTGTATTCAAGACCAGTTGCGCTAACGCTTAGGGCCTGGTCTGCCCTGCCATGACATTTAGTCTTTAGGTTACATATCTCGCTCCAGGATATGGGTTGTATCCTCCCAAATGCGCTCCTCCGCCTGAAGCCGTTGGTACATTGTAGGGTGTCGGGTTTAGTGAGAGCTGCCCAACATTCGGCGCTAACAGAAAGCAAGTAGTACCGTCTACTGTTATACGGTATCTCAGTCATATCTAAGACCAAGATCGGACTAAACTACTGACATTTGCGACAATCAATAATATATACACAGAACCCGACAAGATCAGTAATACACAGATTTAAAAATAAAAAAAAGCACGTCCGCGATGATGATACACACATTTGCTGTTTCGATACAATATTATTCTTTTTAAACATACAAGACGAAACAAGCTAGTCCAGACAATCGACAATGTTGTCTAGAATGTCGACAGCTGCGTCTAGAAAGTCAACAATTGCGGCTAGAAAGTCAAAAAGTGTTGTCTAGAAAGTCGACAATGTTGTCTAGAAAGTCGACAATGTTGTCTAGAAAGTCGACAATGTTGTCTAGAAAGTCGACAATGTTGTCTAGAAAGTCGACAATGTTGTCTAGAAAGTCGACACTGTTGTGTAGAAAGTCGCCAATGTTGTCTAGAAAGTCGACAATTATGTCTAGA
This sequence comes from Cepaea nemoralis, assembly GCA_014155875.1. NCBI lineage: Eukaryota > Metazoa > Mollusca > Gastropoda > Stylommatophora > Helicidae > Cepaea > Cepaea nemoralis. The sequence continues at coordinate 297,201 of JACEFZ010015132.1, forward strand.
AAGTCGACACTGTTGTCTAGAAAGTCGATAATAATCCCTGCTATTTTTTATGATGTCGACTTGATAGAAAAGATAATTGCGCTTGCTGTTAACCTTCTTAAATTGCCCAGAAAATGAACCTGGGGTTCATCACAAAGTACTGCATAGGAAATACAACATATGTGTAGTTTGCCATTGCTTCCTGAACGAGAAATAAACGTTGAAGTCTAATTGACCGGTATAGAGAACGATTCCACTACCCCAAATGTCAGCGCACCGGAAGTTTAAGAGCGGGAGCTTTTATCCATTCGGTCACATTGACCTCAGAAAAAACAACACTTTAGACACATCTCTTATAGAATGGTTCCCCTCGTGTCAATCGGGTTACGGAAACAAGAATTATTAAGAGTTATATCGAGCCAATCATGACTGATAGAAATATAATGAGAAAAACAGAAAGGAAAATAAAAATAAATATGGAAATTAGTAAAGAACAGTATAGATTTGTGAAAAGGAAAGGAAGGGAACAATAAACTAACTCATTCCGAACACTGATAGAGATATCGGTTGAGATACAGAGACATGTATAAGTCTGCTTAATATACTGCACTGAAGCAATTGATAAAGTGGAACATGGGGAAATTATTAAAATGTTCAAACCTATTGAACACTTCTGGTCGCCAGCATGGCGGTTAGGCGTTGAGCCGTTAAGGCCTGCGGCGTGTTTATGCTTGTGGCAACGGTTTGCAATCGCATTTTCCTCATGTTGGACTGGTAGTACATGGTTCCGTCGCTCTGCTACTGAGTGAGTGCGTGGCGACACCGTGAGCTGTGAAATTCGCATGGAATGCTTTTTCATATGTTCTGTACAGTGAACTGCATGTTCGGAACAATGGCTACCGAAGGTTGCTGAATTGACTGTTTTGCCCTTTCGATTCACGAGTGCATTTTTCGGGAAGACTCCTGGGCGGCATTATGCCCAGTGTACCTGTGCGGGCTGTTAGATTGCCGAGACTCCAGTCTATTCTACTTTTCACATTGGACAGTGGGGAGCATTTTGTAAGATATTCGCTGGCACGGGAATGGAGCATAATGGGGACGACCCGTTGCCGTGAAGTTGGAACCTCGACTAACTAACTAACTAACCTATTGAAAATTATGGGGAAGATCTCAGTATAATAAAGAATACTTCTTGGAAGCGTGGAGGAGCAATTAAAAAGGAACATAAAATGGGCACTTATGAACAGATAAAGCAAAGATTAAGACAAGGACAGATAAGCCAAGGATTTGTTTTGCCACTGGATCTCTTGTTCTCTGTATTCAAAACATTGTATTCTCTTGGTGAATTTAAACACACATGGTCATAACGTTAACACAGAAAAAGCGTTTCGTATACTGTACTATATTCGGCGAACAATAAACGATTGCACAAATATAGGGACGCATTAGCAATTACGCAGTTCCAGTCAGTTTTATGCAAGCATAAAGAGTTTGTGTTAAATTTGACATTACTGTGGGGCATAACGATTGCTCCACAAACGAACACTACTTGTGACTACTGTGCTTTAAGGTTTTAAGTCGTTCAGCTAAAGTAATATTCATTTATTCACTTCACATGATACATAACTCTGTATATATATATATATATATATATATATATATATATATATATATATATATATATATATATATATATATATATATATATATATATGTGTGTGTGTGTGTGTGTGTGTGTGTGTGTGTGTCTCTGTATATATCCGTATGCGCCTGACGTGATGCAGCAAACTATGCCAGGCAATAAATCATGCTACATATTGTTTGTGACTTCTGTGTTTAAATGTTCTGGCTATAATGAAATAATAAAGAGAGAGATTATCAATTGTCAGGAATAACAGTTTGGGATTATAATATAAGCAATCTACATTACACAAATGACAGTTTTGATAGCTGAAAACGCAAAAGATCTGCATCAACTAATGGTCACTGTAGTAATAGTAAAGTAAAGTAAAGTAAAGTAAAGTAAAGTTCTAAAAAAGTCGCTTAAAAGTCGACAGGGTCGACTTCATTGCACCGGGTTTTATCCCATATGGCTCTGTCTCTTTCCGCGGCACGGAACGCGTCGCACAAAGCATGAACTCCGTAGCTTTTAACGACGACCCACAAGAGTCTCCGAAACATTTAACTCGTAAATCGAAGGACGCGGCCCTGAATCGAACCTACAACTATCGGAGCACGGGTCAAACGGCTTGACCACTTCGCCACAGAGGCTCAAAGAAGTAAGTAGTACTCTCTGACAACGGCATAGGCAGACTTTCTCTGCCTGGCGTCGCTGCAGGTGTAGCTATACTGGCCATAAATCAACCGCTCTTCTCCGTTTTCGCACATAGAGAATGGTTTCCATCCACATGGCGAGTGTCAACGGTCTCTAAATGATACTGTATCTGCTCTCTGATGCGAGCGAAGCCATGGTTTTAGAATCTAGACATTTCTCAAATCTAATTTTACAAAGTAAGAAGTAAAAATAAGTAAGTAAAGAAAGAGAAGTAAGAAGTAATAAGCATGCCCGTTGAACCATTTCAGACCGCACCGACAGACGTCATATCCGCGCCGCTTACTTCCAATGATACCGTGCTGGCGGGCAATCAGTCAACCCTCCGATTACATCACAGAGTTAGGCAACCACAAAATATATATAATATATATATATATATATATATATTATATATTATATATATATATAATATATATAATATATATAATATATATATATATATATATATATATCATCATCATTCATTGGCACCTTGCCGTCTTGACAGACGATAGTTTGTGCTTTAAAAAGGCATAATAACTTTTACTATGGCGGTAGCGAGTGTGACTGATAAGGCCAATTTGCGCTGTAAATGTCCGTTCACAGTGGGTGCATGTGAACACGTGGTCATTTCCACCATCATGCACCATCTTACGTCTCAAACGCTCGGTGTGTGACTTTATCTTCAATAATTTCTCCTTTGATCTTATTCCATTTCTGATAGTTTGCCCTCCATGCAACACGTTCAGCGGCGAACTTGCTCCCAATGTGCATTATCAATGCCTGTATCATCATGTCCCGCTTACACACATCTTTGTATCGTAGTAGAGGCCGACCCTGAGATCTCTTACCCATCTGTAATTCACCAAAAAAGATATCCTTTGGTATTCTACCATCATCCATCCTCCTAAGATGTCCTATCCATCTAAGTCTACGAAGACTGAGCATGGAAATAAACTGTCACACAACCTGATCTTTCCAATACTTCAGTATTTGTGATTTTGTCTTGCCACTTAATACCAAGAATTCTTCGCAGACACCGCATATGAAAGCTGTTTAAACGTTTCTGTTGGTGTTGAGTAAGTTGTCCAGGTTTCACTGCCA
>JACEFZ010015135.1:0-10594 GCA_014155875.1 Cepaea nemoralis
TCAGGGCCTCTATTCACGGTACTCTCATCACTGCGCGCTCATCACGGCATTGTCATCACGGCTCTCTCATCACGGCGCTCTCTTCACCTCGCTCTCATCACGGCACTCTCATTACTGCTCTCTCATCACGGCACTCTCATCACGTCGCGCTCATGTCGGCGCTATCATCACGGCGCTCTTATCACGCCTCTCTCATCACGGCACTCTCATCACTGCTCTCTCATCACGGCGCTGTCATCATCTCGCTCTCATTACGCATCTCACATCACCATTCTCTCATTACGGCGCTGTCTTCACGGCGCTCTCATCACTGCGCTCTCATCACGGCGCTGTCATCAAGGCGCTCTCATCACGACTCTCTCATCACGGCGCTCTATTCACGGCACTCTCATCACGGCGCTCTATTCACGGTACTCTCATCACTGCGCGCTCATGACGGCATTGTCATCACGGCTCTCTCATCACGGCGCTCTCTTCACCTCGCTCTCATCACGGCACTCTCATCACGGCACTCTCATCACGGCACTCTCATCACGGCACTCTCATCACGGCGCACTGACAAGCCTCTCTACTCCTGCCATGTCCCCGGCCCCGTACACCCTCATGAGCAGGATGGCTGCCATGTCCTGTGTCCATCTTCTTACTGGCCGACCACTGCCTCTTCTGCCGCAAACCAAACCTTCCATCAGTGTTCTCTCCAAGCCACTCATCATCTCATCTCATCTCATCTTATTCCTCTTGTACATTGCGGTGTCGAGGTGAAACATAAACAGCAGAAGACTGCCCGTTTATGGGCTTCATGTATCGAGATTTCTATGACTCTGTTCTCTCCAAGTCACTCATCACCTCATCTCATCATTATCTCAAAGGATATGAAACTAACTCTCTCCATCTATAGTTATATTTCTCTATCTTATTCTTTCTCTCTCTTCCCCCCCCCCCCCCCCCCCCCCCCCCCCCCCCCCCAAGGTCAGCCTATCTCCTAAACTCAAAATCAATCTATCTCCGGTACTTCTTCCATCTTCCCAGTTTAACAAAGACAACCACATTTCATTAGACAATATATTACACTTTAACAGTGCTGGAGACTAAGGTGATGAGGTGTAAACAGAGCAAACGAGAAGCCATGGCAGTAACTTCTGGAAATCCGACTTTATTAGTTCAACATAGTTGACATTATCAAATATAAACTGACTCTCGCTCCAGATGTTGACACCACGTCTTGTCGGCCAAAGCTATAGTTGGTAACTAACTTGTTCTCTACCCTCACGTCACAGCATGACATTCCCTAGTTACGTCCCAGCGGGGTGCTTGCCCGTGCATTGTTGAATACTAGACCCTTTTCCTTGCATACCCCTCCAGATCTCCTATCAGAGAGACTCTGATATAACACCAGATAAGATTTACTTGCCCTTAGTTGGTGAATCAACCTACCAGGTGTCGTCTCACGCACGCGCATACTCATTAAATTGGCAGCTCTGAAACGTGAATAAGGTAAAGCTGCAACCAACTATAACAAATCGCCAAGTAGTAGACATGGGTTTTATTTTGGTACAGCTATTGTATTGGCGATCCATTGAAATTGAACTGCAGTCGCCCAGTAAATATTAAAGCTCTAGTTTCTTATGGTTTGAAAGCCATGGACAAATCTGGACTGGAAAAACTTCTGTATGTGAGTGACTTAGTCGTGACGAAGAGGGTTAGAAAAGTGTTCTGTGTGGTTGTTGGTGCAGTAATATGTAAGTATGTATTGTGGGATTACCCTAGACATTAAGGGATGATACATGGTTGTGCTCTTGTGTATTCTTCTTCTTCCCTTTCTTCTTCCTATTCATCTTCTTTACTACTACTACAACTATTACTGTTACAGCTGCTCTTCCGCCTGCTCTACTTCATTAATCTATCTGTCGCCTCTCTTCTTCTTCTTCTTCTTCTTCTTCTTCTTCTTCTTCTTCTTCTTCTTCTTCTTCTTCTTCTTCTTCTTCTTCTTCTTCTTCTTCTTCTTCTTCTTCTTCTTCTTCTTCTTCTTCTTCTTCTTCTTCTTCTTCTGTCGTTCGCTTGAAATATGTTTATAATTGCAATGTTGTCTCTTGTGTGAATGTTAAGTTGAGTTGAGTTGAGTTGAGCTAAGAACTGACTTCTCTGCACCATCTGTCGACAGCACCACATGCTGTGTAAAATGGTTGGCATTTAGTAATTTATCTGTTGCTTTCTTGATTGCCTTGGTATCTGCATCATAGTTACGGCAGTACTTTCCTGTTGATGCTATAACCATGTCCTTGGTGTTATTTGTGTATTCCTTATACACTCCCGCTCCTCCGTGCAGTCGACCCGTATTCCAGGTGTGGTCGTATGCTCTGTTAATAAACTTTGCTAAGTATTTCCCCATTGGCTCCAAATGTGGATCCACTGGGTTTTCTCATGATGGCTCTTTTCCTTCTGGCCTTTGCTACTGTATTGTTGATGTGCTTTCTCTACGTCAGTCTGTCATCAAATGTTACTCCAAGGTATGTTGGTTCTTTATCTTCTCTTAGGGATATTCTATTTATCTGATGATGCTTGCCTTTTGTTTTCGAGAGGGAGTGAATAGAGTGGTGCTGCAATTGTCAGTGTTAATGCTGTCACACAATCTTTATGACCCATGAAACTAATGCATCTACAGCTCTTTGTAGCTATATGGTGGCCACTGATGCATGGTCATGTGTGCTCCATAGAAACAGGTCATCAGCGTACATTGCCACTTTAATTCCATGTGGTAGTTCGGCAACAAGATCATTGATGCAGATTAGGAAAAGTTTGGGGGACAACACTCAACAATTGAAAACACCATGACGCAGTAGAATTTTCTTGCTCTTAAGTACGTCTATCCGTACTTGGGCTCGTCCGTTGTGCAAGTAGGATTTCATCCATTTGCACATTTTCCCATTGACTTTATAATTTCTTAGTTTCTTCAGCAGACCTTCTTTCCAATCTTTGCCAAAAGCTTTTTTCTTTAATTTTAGATCTATTCGTGCCGCAAGCTGCAAGCGGCAGTTTCTTCTTTCGGAATGCATCCTCAATTTTTTGAGAGACGTAGGTTGTCTGATCTTCCGTAGAGTAGCACTGCTTGAAGCTAATCTGCTGTGGCATAAAATGTCTTCACTTTCAATGTACCACTGCAGTATGTGATTAATGATGCCCTCCATTGTTTTGCAGAGACAGCTGGTAAGGCTAACTGGCCTGTAGCTGGAGTGACTGGGGCTTTCTAGCCTGCAATTTGCCCTTTGAAATTTGGCTTTTGCTTGCTGGTATTTATCGGTATGCTCCATATCATTATGTATCTGTTCTAGTTCACTACTTCAGTACGGTTTGTATTGTTTAGGTGCTTCACTTGGTACTGTTTCTTGGGCTGTACATAGTATGTATTTCCTGAACTCTTCAACTGCTTTATTTATGTCTTTGTCTGTGTTCAGATTTCTAATCAGTATGCTGGTGCAATATGTGTACATTTTCCAATTCGCTTTCCTGTACTACACCGAGAGGGTGCTGCTTTCACTTGCAAGCTAATTTTCTACAGTTAGAAAGTTTCGTCGATGGTCACTGCCACCAAGTTGTTTACCAACAATGTGTGTGATGTTCCAATACAGGTCTGGTGAGTGAAGAGCCCGATCAGGTGTAAATCAAATCAAATCAACTTTATTAGGGTCACAAATTGGGCGCGCAGGCCCGTCTTACATTCGGCCCTTCCAATCACTCGTCTTTCGTTCATCAAGAGCATTATACATTTACATAGGAAGAAAAATAAACATTGTGCAATTTATATTGTAAACATAGACAAGGCTAATTACCATGTTATGAAGCCCATCTCGCACCTATCCATACATCACCGCACCCACACAACACCCCCACCTACCCACACACACGCACAACAAGGGACACATACATACCCCACCAACCGACCCATCCCCCTCTCGCACATCCCCCACCCACACACACTGCCCTCACCTGATCCCCCAACCAAAACACACTCGCCACCCACAAACATTCCCCCACCAACCCACACATCCACATCCTACCCCACACATCCTCTCCCCACCCACACCTCAAACCACCCATCCCCCAGCCACATCTCCATCGACAACATATTCCCCACCCACACACACAATCCCCCACCAACCCACACATCCACTCACACATCCCCAAACCATACACACACATCCCCACCAACTGACATGTCCCTACCCGCCCCCCCCCCCCCCCCCCACACACACACATCTCCCTAACCACCCATACATCCCCAATCCACTCACACACACCCCACCACCCACACATACAACTTCCACCCACCCACACATGCCTTAACCTAATCCCCCACCACACAATCCCCCACCCGCACATCACATCACCCCCTACCACGCACTATTCCCAACCCACGCACCACATACACACATATCCTTCACCAACACATCCCCACTTACACACCACACACATATCCCCCACCCAGATACCACACAATATTCCCACCCACACCCACACAGATACCCTTACCCATCCACCCCACATACCCCCACTCACACACCACAAAAATCCCCCACCCACACACACATACCTCACCCACACAATATCACCAACCAACACACCACACACCTCTCCCCACCCACACACGCATTCCTTACCCGTACACCAACACACACTCACTCACGCATACATCCTCCACTACGCACCCCCACACCCCCACCCACCCACTCCCAACCAAACATCTCTCGATCACAATACCCCTATCCCCACACACATCCTCCACCCACTCACACATCCCACCCCGACACATACAACTCCCTCACCCACCTACACATCCCTAAGCCACTCACACACCCCCACCCACACATTCCCCATCCACACACACACACATCTCCCACCCACACTCCCCTACATACTTCCCCCAACCACCACAATCCCCTGCTCACCCACACATATACCCCACCCATACGCACATTCCCCACACCCATCACACACATCCCCCACACCACACACTATCCCCCACCCATACCACCACAAACATACCCTCCACCCACACATCATTCACACATCCCCCACCAACACACCGCACACATATCTCAAACCCACACACCATACACTTCTCCCCACCCGCCCTTCCATCCCAAATCCACCCAACACAATCCCCTACCCACACAACCCCGCCTCCCACACATACTTCCTCAAACCATCCACACATCTCCACCCACATAAACACACATCCCCTGCATCCGTCCCATACACATATCCTCCACCCATACACACATCCCCCACACCCATTCCAACACCCCTACTTTCACCCCACACATCCATCCACACATCCCACCAACACCCACAAATACCACTACCCACCAAAACCCACACACCCCAACCCATCCAAATGCATATCCCCACCCACACACACCCCACCCACACATATCCCCACACTCACACACATCCTCCACATACACTCACACTTCCTCACATCTAGACACATACAAAATGTCTCACGTTAGTATTGAAACTAGTATGAACAAACTCCCACACTTTACTCACACACATACACTGACTCTTGTCATGAGCAGTCTCATAAAAATGTTAAACATGGAGAAAAATGTGTACATAAAATGTATGTGACGTAAAAATAGTGATGCTCTCTCCCCCCCCCCCCCCCCTCTCTCTCTCTCTCTCTCTCTCTCTCTCTCTCTCTCTCTCTCTCTCTCTCTCTCTCTCTCTCTCTCTCTCTCTCTCTCTCACACACACATTCACTCTCACGCTCACACATTCACTCTTCCGCTCATTCATTCACTCTCACGCATTCACTCTCCCGCTCATTCACTCTCACGCTCACTCATTCACTATCCCGCTCACTCATTCACTTTCCCGTTCACTCATTCACTCTCCCGCTCACTCATTCACTCTCCCGCTCACTCATTCACTCTCACGCTCACTCGTTCTGTCTCTCATTCACACTCACTGACTCACTCACTAAAACTACAGTAATGAACATGAGTTTATATTATGCATGATAAAATCAAATGGTATTTAACTGATAATATGACAGATGAGAATACACACACATATGAATACACAAACATACGTTTGCCTGTAGTTGTAGTGTGCCATGGTCTTGAGTAGAAGATACGTGGATCAGAAAGCTTGTTAATCTAGATGAATCTATTCTCACCCTGCCAGTCTTCTAGTCTCTCTCCTCTCTGGTCCATGTGATCAATAGCCCCAGTTCTACGAGTGGCTGTTGAAATCGCCACACATAATCATATTTTTTTTATTTGTATGGCAGTGTGTCCAGTGTCTGTTGGCGGTCACAAGACACCAGTAATTGATCAGATATAGGTCTGTATTGTCTGTCTTAAGTTCAAGTGTCTGAATCTCGGCCCCCTCCACGTAATCTTCTCCTACAGTTTCTCCTCCTCCTCCGCTTCTTCTTCTTCTTCTTCTTCTTCTTCTTCTTCTTCTTCTTCTTCTTCTTCTTCTTCTTCTTCTTCTTCTTCTTCTTCTTCTTCTTCTTCTTCTTCTTCTTCTTCTTCTTCTTCTTCTTCTTCTTCTTCTTCGTGGGGGATGTGTGTGTTTGTGAGAAGATGTGCGTGAGCGGCGGATGTGTGTGTTTGTGAGAAGATGTGCGTGAGCGGCGGATGTGTGTGGGTGGTGTATATGTGGGTGGTGGGGTTTGTGTGGGTGGGAGGTGTGCGTTTTTTGGTGCTTATGGGTGTGGGATATGTATGGGCAGGTGGTGAGATGTGTTTGTGGGTGGGGATATGTGTATAGGTGGGGGATGTGTAGTTGAGAGGTGGCGGATATTGGGTGGGTGAGTTGGTGTATGTTGGCTGATGTGTGTGTGTGGGTAGGTAAGGAAAATTGTGAGGGTGCGGGATGTATGCGTGGTTAGATGCGGAATCTGTAGGTTAACCGGGGTATGTGTGTGTGGTTTTGTGATGTGTGTTTTGCTGGGTGGTTGCGGTGTGTGAGTGGGTGGTGGGGAATATGTGGGTGGGTGTGTGCGTGTCGGTTATGGGATGGGTGGGGGATGTATGTGTGGGTTGGGAAATGTGTGTGGATGGGGGATCAGTGGGTTTGTGGTGGCATGTATGTTTGCCTGAGTCTGTGTGAGTGTGTGGAGGTATGTGTGGGTGGTGGGTTGTAGTGGGTGGGGGATGTGTGGGTGGCTGAGGGATGTGTGGGTGGCTGCGGGGTGTGAAGGTGGATGGGGGATGTTTCTCACAACATTGCAATATGCACTGTTTATGTTTACAACTTTCGTTTGACAATGTCCCGTCCCGTCCCCGTCCCCCCCCCCCGTCCCCCCATGTGAATGTGTGAATGTACCATGCGTAATATGCATTGTTTATGCTTACAAAATCCATTTGACAATGTTCCCCCCCCCCCCCTATGTTAATGTAACATGCACATTTGATGAATGAAAGATGAGTGATCGAAAGGGCCGAATGTAAGACGGGCCTGCGTGCCCAATTTGTTACCCTTATAAAATAAAGTTCGTTCGTTCGTTCGTTCGTTTGTTCGTTCGTTCGTTTGTTCGTTCATTCGTTTGTTCGTTCGTTCGTTCGTTCGTTCGTTCTTCTTCTTCTTCTTCTTCTTCTTCTTCTTCTTCTTCTTCTTCTTCTTCTTCTTCTTCTTCTTCTTCTTCTTCTTCTTCTTCTTCTTCTTAGTATTATTATTATTGTTATTATCTTGGCTTTCCCTCCACCTCCTCCTTTTCTTCTTCATCTACCTATCTACCTATGATACAGCTCCTCACCTCCTTCTTCACTTTAACACATAAAATTTCATTCGCCTGCTTACCCCAGCGCACAAACATGCGTTATTAACCTACAGTGCCTATCTCCGAGTTATTTCCTTTCGCGCAGTCTCACATTAATAGGAGTAGCAGTTCTTTGGTCCTTCTGTGGCCACCACGGAAATGGTGTTAACATTGACAGTAAGTGACGAGTGTGACTGATTGTGTGAGTGTGGAAGCGTGTGTAGGAATATATTTCATTGGGAAACATTTGAGACTTGAAACAGAAGAAGAGGTCCTATGAATCCATGCTGGTCATTTATTTGTACATTTGATTGTTATGAAATTCATTGCATTCTTGGCAGGCAAGGTAGAAAACCAAAAATGCAACCCATGCAAAGATTCATTCAGATTATCCTCAGTATCTGGTATGTCCACTGATTGCTTGCAAACAAACTTGGCAGCGGTTCCGCATGGAAGGCACAAATCTCTGAAGGACATCCCGGGGAATCAAGTCCCGTTCACATCTAAGAGCAACTTCGAGCTGTTGCAGATTAGCTGCAGAACCTTGCCTGTAGACTCTGTGTTCAAGCCCATCCTACAGATGTTCTATGGGGGACATGTCTGGTGATAGCGCAGGCCAATCAATCGTCGCAATGTTCTGTTGCTGTAAACATTACTGAGTAATGCATGCGGTGTGCGCACGTACGTTATCCTGCTGGAGAAGCTGCAAGTCGGAATACTTTGTGAGCGCAGGAGCAACCAATGCATCCAGAACCTCATCTCGATATGTCATAGTATTAATATGTCAATGGAAGACGTAAAGAGGCAAGCTATGGTGAAAACTGAATCATCCCCAAGTGTGAATACTGCCACGTCCACATCGGTTGTCCTGACGAACACGGCAATCTGTAGAGCGCTCTCCACGCCGTCGCAAAACCAGCATGAGTCTATTATTAAAGGACAGGTTGAATCTGCTCTCGTCTATGAATATGACAGGATTCCACTGTTGTCTAGTCCATGTGACATGTTGCTCTGCCCATTGCAGGCGCTGCTGATGATGTCTGTGAGTCTAGTTTGGCCCAACATAAGGTGGTCTTACAGCACGATCTGTATCTCTGAGTCGTCATATGACTGTCATTCAGAGACTTGCCCATGTCTACCCACTATTGCGGTTGCTGTTTGACTAGCGGGAGAAAAAGGATTCCTTAGGGTGACTCAGCACAATATGTCGATCTTGCACAGGAGAAGTAACTCGTGGTAGGACCATTCTGAAGTCTACCCTGGCACTGCCAGTAGTTCAGTAACGTTATTGAGAAGTACAATAGTGCTGTGGTAGTAATTCATCCTTCTGGCAATGACCACCGAGCTCGCTCCTGTCTCCAACATACCAATGGCTCGTTGGCGGTTGTTTTCAGATTGTCGTGGCATTTCAAGCACATGTACTGGATGTTTTGTCTCAACGGCCTTGTCATACCGAGTATACTGCCACAACGCGTACACGTTGTCAATGTTATAGCTGTTAGAAATCGTGTTGCACGTGTAACTTTCATTGTTTTCATGTAGTCTGTACACAAACCCGTAGGTTCAATCGTGCATTTTCTATTCTAGCAACCATTCTGTTTTCTATCTCATGACAAACACAAGGAACCCCATTCCCACACCTTTTTTTTTTCAAATTCTCGGCATCACTATATATAATAGTTGTGCTTTGTAATGTGCTTCAGTATATATACTTTTGAAAAAAAAGTTAGTTGCATATTCTGTAAAGGACGTCAAACTCAGCCCCTGCTAATTGGCTGTTGTGATTACTTGGCAAGTTTACGTTCAGTAGGTTGCCACTGATTTCTGAACAACCAGCACTCATACTAGTGTATGAAAACCAGCGCAAAGCGGTCGGCTTCCAAATCGAATGGAAATATATATAATAATACTTGTTCATTTGATTGTGCACCATGTTTGGTCCACACCTACATTTTGTTTGGCAGTGAAACAGTTAAAACCAAATCAAGTCCAGTAACAACGACCCGGTGTACATATGTGAAGTGTTCAGACCATCACAGTTTGTAGGTCGGTGTGTAGGGAGAAATATGTGGCCAGGCTTTCCCTGCAACCCTAATGTAACCTAGAGACTGCATGTCATGGCAGGGTAGACCAGGCCCTAAGCTTTGGTCGACAACTGGTCTAGCGTGGAAGCTAAAATAGGTAGATGGTTACAGCATTGCTTTCCTGATCCGGCAGCATCTGCGGCTTGCCTTGTTCCAGATGTATTGGTGTTACCTTTCCTCTTGTGTACACTAGGCAGCTCCGAGAGAGGGATCATACTGCATAGGCCAGTGGTTCTCAACCTTTTTTCGCCCGTGCCCCCCTTCACCATATTTTCAGAACGTCATTCCCCCCTTCCTATCAAAAATTTGGCCCGTGCCCCCCTTCACCATATTTTCAGAACGTCATTCCCCCCTCCCCCTTTCACATTTCCGATGTAAAAATCCCCCCACCCCTACACAGTATACGTAAACACGGAAGGTAGATTTAATAGCATATACTAACACAAGTCTAGACATCCACATAAAACATGATTTGTGGGTCTACTTTCTTTATAAAATGAATTTTAGAAGGATGAGACGTACATAACTTTAAAGTATGAAGGGGAAAAAAATATCAAGTAATCGGTTCTTGTATTAACGCGATCTTGAAATGGTCTTCATTCCCCCCTGGAAACCCTAAAATTCCCCCCCTGGGGGGGGGGGGGATTCCCCACCGGTTGAGAACCACTGGCATAGGCAACATGTGGTCTCTAAATTCAGCCCAGACTTTGTGCTATGAAGAGGTATACACCCAGTTTACACA
>JACEFZ010015136.1:0-10203 GCA_014155875.1 Cepaea nemoralis
AAATCATGATGATAGTTTTATAAGCCACTACGACCCACTACAGATCATATACACGCCATATATACCTTTTTACTTATTATAATTTTCATATGACACCCGGCGCGGTTCGAGACTTCGACCCACCTAACCCCACCACAGTACTCGTCAATAACCGGACTAGTGATCACTCAGCAATGACTGGCCACTTGGGTACTAAAAGACACTGTTTTACTGGGGTCGACCGCTCCACGCGACCGATCGGCCGCGCTTGCTCCTGCGCCTGCCGCCGCGCGCCCCAGGTTGTTGTTTATTTATTTATGTTTTTTATTTATTTTTTACAATTAGTTAAAATATTATACGCAAAACTCAGTTATCTGCTCTTAGAAAAACGCGTCTTTTATTAGAATTATCGACCCTTACATGTGACCTAGATACCTACCCTACCCTACCAGCCCAGGATCCGAGACCGAAAAGGATTGGGGTCAATCCTTAGAGGTCAATCCTGAAAATATAATCAAATAGGACGTAACCCACTACTATTGGTATCATCAACATGATTCTGGTATGCGATGATGAATTTAGGAAAGAAATGGGTATCATCAACATGATTCTGGTATGCGATGATGAATTTAGGAAAGAAATGGGTATTATCAACATGATTCTGGTATGCGATGATGAATTTAGGAAAGAAATGGGTATCATCAACATGATTCTGGTATGCGATGATGAATTTAGGAAAGAAATGGGTATCATCAACATGATTCTGGTATACGATGATGAACTGATGAAAGAAATGGATATCATCAACATGGTTCTGGTATACGGTGATGAACTGATGAAAGATATGGGTATCATTAAGATGGTAATGGTATACCGTGATGAAATAATAACAGTAATGGACATTCCTAAATCAATCAATCAATCAATCTATCTACCCATGAATAACTTAATAATCGACAGGAGAAAACTAGTTATCACGAATACAATTCCGGAAAATAAAATATTTTCAACATGTAATAATGCATGCATGTCTGGACACGATGGCGGTGAAGGAAGGTAAACTGAGGGAGCGAAGAAGAAGAAGACGAGAACATAGGTGGAGATATGTGGTAGATAATTTAAACGTGTTAGCAACGGGGAATGACATCTGGCTCTGATAGGGAGCCATTTCTCAAGACAGTAGTAGGAGAAAGGTTCTTCGCAGCAAACGCCACTGGATGATGATGACAAGATGGCACGGGGATAGATACCATGGCAGTGGTTTAACTTCATTCGGCACCAAGCAACTCAGCATGCGTTCATTGCATATTTCATAATGACGTATGTGTCTTAAAGTTCTGTTTGAGTGCAAAATGTCTGGGTCATATAGTATTTAACATATCAACTGTCGGAGACAGACACTAAATACCATCTAGGTTAATAGGGGGTAATTTAATATTTCTAACATTGTAGGTTAATACTACAACAGACTGGCACAGAATGTAGTTCAGTAAAGGCCATCTAGGGTATCAGAGGCTAAATTAATATTATGACATAGTATGTTAATACTAAAACTGCCTGGAAAAGAAAGAATTAAGAACGAAAGCGACTGAGGACGAGACGTAGTTTTATGAAAGATCGACGTTACTGGCTTCTTATTTGATTTATGTCACCGAGTATTAGACAACAACAATGTTGCAGATGTGAGGCCGCACTGTCTGGTCAGTAGCAAACTGGCACTCACATACGTTCCAGCCAGCCATCAAACGTTCATATTGGCCACTTTAGCAAAGAGAACGTCAAGGCAAATCTGAGTGTACGAATAAATAGATAGGTGCTTGTGAAATATAGCAGTCATTTCTTATATCACACGTGTCGGGAAGTGGACGCAGTCGCTGTGATATTAACAACCGACTGCCGAGTTGAGTTGAGTAAAGAACCTACATCACAGCAATTCCAGCGAAGAGTTCCAGTACTAATAGGAAAAAAAACGTTAGTTGCGTATCCATTACAGAACGTTGCAGTCACCACCAGCATTATGTGCTGTTATGATCTCTTGGCAAGTTTACGTTCAGTAGTTTGCCATTGCTTTCTGAACGACCGGCGCCCATGCCATTTCGTTAAAAAAAACACCAACACAACGCGGTCTGCTGCCAAATCGCGCACAGCTGTGTTTCGAACGCGGGTATGCGAAATCACGAACTTGCACCCCTTGCCCCTTCGCCACGGAGCATGCAGTACTAATAGTACCAGTTGAAATGTGTTTGTGTGTCCGTCTGGCTTTTCCTCGGAGTACTGAGTGTCGACCAGATCCCCTGCTCACTCCCTGCGGTACCGTTATCTCCAAGCAATGATGGTGTACCGGTTCCTCCACACTGTAGACATGATCCCACCGGGCCCGACCACATCTGATCTATCGTGCACCAGTACCCCACCCAGCCATGCACCAGTACCACACCCAGCGGTGCACCAGTACCCCACCCAGCGGTGCAGACCCAGCCATTCACCAGTACCCCACCCAGCGGTGCAGACCCAGCCATGCACCAATACCCCACCCAGCCATGCACCAGTACCCCACCCAGCCATGCACCAGTACTCCACCCAGCCATGCACCAGTACCCCACCCAGCCTTGCACCAGTACCCCACCCAGCCATGCACCAGTACCCCACCCAGCCATGCACCAGTACCCCACTCAGCCATGCACCAGTACCCCACCCAGCCATGCACCAGTACCCCACCCAGCCATGCACCAGTTACCCCACCCAACCATGCACTAGTACCCCACCCAGCCATGCACCAGTACCCCACCCAACCATGCACTAGTACCCCACCCAGCCATGCACCAGTACCCCACCCAGCCATGCACCAGTACCCCACCCAGCCATGCACCAGTACCCCACCCAGCCATGCACCAGTACCCCACCCAGCCATGTACTAGTACCCCACCCAACCATGCACCAGTACCCCACCCAGCCATGCACCAGTACCCCACCCAGCCATGCACCAGTACCCCACCCAGCCATGCACTAGTACCCCACCCAACCATGCACTCGTACCCCACCCAACCATGCACCAGTACCCCACCCAGCCATGCACCAGTACCCCACCCAGCCATGAACCAGTACCCCACCCAGCCATGCACCAGTACCCCACTCAGCCATGCACCAGTACCCCACCAAGCCATGCACTAGTACCCCACCCAGCCATGCACCAGTACCCCACCCAACCATGCACTAGTACCCCACCCAGCCATGCACCAGTACCCCACCCAGCCATGCACCAGTACCCCACCCAGCCATGCACCAGTACCCCACCCAGCCATGCACCAGTACCCCACCCAACCACGCACCAGTACCCCACCCAGCCATGCACCAGTACCCCACCCAGCCATGCACTAGTACCCCACCCAGCCATGCACCAGTACCCCATCCAACCACGCACCAGTACCCCACCCAGCCATGCACCAGTACCCCACCCAACCACGCACCAGTACCCCACCCAGCCATGCACCAGTACCCCACCCAGCCATGCACCAGTACCCCACCCAGCGGTGTAGACTCAGCCAATTCGCCCGCCTGCTCGTCTCTCTATACACCATGTCCTGGGGGACAGATCCAGCAGTTGCTCTCTATCTTTAATTGTTTCTGTTGTAATTGAAGCCTGGCACCCTGTGCGAAGTTTGCCTGTTTTCACCCTCCTCAGCATGCTCCGTGAGTCTGTTACAACCACGTCGATACTGTTTGTCCTGAGTCTAGCACTGCATGGAAAACACACCTTGAAATGTCCTTTACTTAATTTGCTTACTTCCAAGATATGGCTTTCGTGAGGAACAATCAGATATGATTGATGAAATTGAAGTAACTTGAAGACGCGGATGAAAGCTTTTTCAACAAAGTGTCAGTATGTTTCAGTTGCCGCTGATGAAACAGTTGATGTAACTGATAAAGTACAATGTGCTATTTTCCCTCGAGCTTATGGTGCAGATTGTCATATGTATGAACAGCCACCTGAACTTGTACCAATGCCAGATATTTCAAGCCAGGACATATTTTAGAAGATAAGACACATTTTCAGAGAATATGATTTCAAACTAGATCAGTTTGTCTGCTTAGCCATTGATAGTGCTGGCAGCATGTGTGGCAAACCTACTGGTTAAGAACATTAGTGTTCGTGTGATCGTGTGAGATTGCTGTTGTGGATACACAATTAGAGAATGGAGTTGATGAAACACACACAGACTCCCGTCTTTCCCAATTGTATGATATCGTCCACCATCAAAACCCATGTCCACACATGTTAAATGCGGAGCATGTCATCAGTTTTGTTAGCAAGATTGGACTACATCGGTGGGCGGACATCGAACCTTCGTCAGTTTAGCCAGTTGTTGGATGTGATCGACAGTCACGGTGGTGGTGTAGCTTGTAACACTGAAACTTGTTGGTTGTCATGTCACAATGTGTTACAGTAGTCTACGTTCTCAGAGATGAGCTTATTCCCATGTTAAAGATGAGGAGACAGAACACAGGGCAATAGACAGATGAGCATTGGATCCAGAGTCTACCTATTGTAGTAGACATAACTGGACATTTGCCCAATTTTAATCTGAGGTTACAAGGCAAAACCAACATTTTTACAGAGATTTTTGATGCCATCAAATGTTTCAAAGCCAAAATGGATCTATGGAAATCACAAATTTCAAATGAAAATCAGGTTCATTTCATAAACTGCGAAGGGGCCAACAGAAAAAACGGAGAACTCGAAATGAGCTTTGAGAGATACGAACGTTTCTTTATCAGAAGAATTTCATCATAATATTCGTAGCTGTTCAGCTTATGATGACATTTTCTTTTGTTCACTGGTGCCATTCTCATTTGATGCTGCAATGGCAACAGATAACACACAGATACATATTTTGGAGAGAAATCAGCTCTTTCGAGGCAACACCCACCTCCGTGGGATCTCTCAATTAACCCCCGTCTTCTTCATCGATTACAAAAATTATTCTCATGTTTGCTGCCAAAGCTCCAGCAATGTTTGATTCTACTTAATGGGTGTGGACAATTGTTCTCTTGTATAAAAGCAATAATAAATGTTGAACGGTTAAGGATAACTGACAAACGTGTGTCATCTTATAGCAATAACAAGCCAGATATTGGAAACCCTGTATTCACAAAGCTCTGCCAGTCATCACGCCATTATAATGACTGACTAATTGACTGACTGGCACCTTGACAGACGATAGTTTGTAAAATAGAATTTACCTCTCCATAAGCACAAAGACTGGGCTGAGTTTAGAGACCATGTGTTTGCCATGCGACATGATCTTTCTCTCGGCCTGCCAAGTTTACTCCTGAGGAAAGGTAATACCAAAATATCTGGAACAAAAAAAGATGCAGAAGCTGCCGGATCAGCAAAGCAATGCTCTAACCGTCGGAGCTTCCATCCTAGACCATTCGCTGATTAAGGTTTAGGACCTGATCTGCCTTGCCATAAGATTTAGTCATTAGGTTGCATTTCTTCGCACTAGGGTGTGAGGTGAAGAAATTTTAAACGAGGAGATATCTAAGGGGTTCCCAGTTGGGAGGGGCTATCATCCTCTTGTGTCTTCTATAGGAAACCTTGAAATGGCTCATTATCCCCCACGTGAGGACCCCTGTAACAAAAACAAGTTCCCTTCACGAAATTTATAAAGAAAGGTAACTTTAGAAGGCGTTGGGGACCCCGGAAAATTACCCCTAATCATTGGGAATGATATTTTCTCTATAAAGTATATGGACTTGGACTAGTGTGTAGTTATCCGCCCTCATCAGATTCCCAACATTCTATAAATAGATTATCTATGCACAGAACATAGGGTGTGTGACTGAACATACATTGACATCACTGGACAACCACTGTGTGACCATAACAGACATGGTTATCACATACATCTGCTACAATAATGACTCACGTCTTGAGTTTCAGATATCATCTATATTACAACATACAATAATAATGCATGACAGGTAGTTATTATAACTCTTTCAGTTATCAAATACACAACATGACAAAACCCAAACGATATAGAATAGATCAGTCTCAGGAAACATCACATTAATATATGTATATGGCAAGACAATCTTCTAGTACATGTTGCTGTGGATAAATGAGAGTTTCTATGGTGAATGGTGTCTCAGTTTGTAGAGCATCTTAAAACTTGCCCCAATGGACTGACAATCTATTCTCTGATGTTGGTAGGCATGGCTAGGTATTGGTCTTCTGAAAGTCTAACATGGCTTGGTTTCCTCAGAAGTCATACATCTTTTCTTCCCAGTACTCAGGCTGTGAATGGGTTGTTGAGGTAGGGCTGGTAGAAACAAGCATACTGGTTGCATCGAAGATTAGC
Organism: Cepaea nemoralis; assembly: GCA_014155875.1. NCBI lineage: Eukaryota > Metazoa > Mollusca > Gastropoda > Stylommatophora > Helicidae > Cepaea > Cepaea nemoralis. Next base: position 6,345 of record JACEFZ010015136.1, read on the forward strand.
CAGGTCTACATCCATGGAGAAAAATTTTTTGTTTTATAAATAGGAGTGTTTCTCAATGAGTCCTAGACGAACTTATAAGATAATAGACAATACCATATAGCATAGCCTTTGGACTGGCATCTCTTCGCTGTCAGTATTCGCCATCACCAGACAGTATGAGCTTCAGCTCCCGTTGATAGACCAACAAAACATACCACTCATCTGGACAAAGCAAACAAATTACCACCTGTTCAAGCATTTCATAAAATCATACATTATTTACAAAACAAACATGGAAGGTAAAAGAAGAGGGGCGATTTTGGGGGGGGGGGGGTGTTAATAATAGGAGGAGGCAGGAAGGTGGCTCTACTCACAGGTTAGATCACTACCCTCTTCTCCCTAAATAGAAGGTATCAACACATATGATTGAGTGAAACCAGTATCCACTGAGTCAGCATTTGTTCTCCATTGATGTTTTATGTTCATGATGAGATAAACTCAAGATGATATAAGGACAGTGAGATAAGGTAAAGTCATCAAGATTTGATCGGGTCAAGTTGAGATGGAGGCATGGTCAGATCAAGGCAACTTGTGACAATGCATATTATGACAGATGAATGTTATGACAGAAACCTGTTGGATCACTACCTGTTGAAATACTGCATGTTGAGATGGATGCATGTTGTGACAGTTGTATGTTAAGGTAAAGCATGTTGAGATGAATGTATATTAAGACAAGACATGTTGCACATTGTCCTCTCTATAACATCTCAGCATCCTACTTCTGTCATATAAGAAGAACGCTGGAGAAGAAGAAGAAGAAGAAGAAGAAGAAGAAGAAGAAGAAGAAGAAGAAGAAGAAGAAGAAGAAGAAGAAGAAGAAGAAGAAGAAGAAGAAGAAGAAGAAGAAGAAGAAGAAGAAGAAGAAGAAGAAGTCTGCGGTATTCCATTTGATTATTTGTAGAAATAATGGCGGTAAATCTGGCATGACTGTTAACATGTCACATAGGGTAAGGCTGTGCCCTCCCACTTGCGCTTCTCGTCCGAGGCCGTTGGCGCAATGTGGGGCGTCGGGTTTTGTGAGCGCCGCCAAATATTTGGCGCTAGCTGAAAGCAGGTAGTACCGACTACCGTCTACTGTCTTACTGTGACTCATATCTGACTAAGACCTGACTTTAATGCCAATATATTAGAGATTAAACTTGTCATTGGCAATCAAAATGTTACATATATTGTATGAAATGTGTGCATGCTCCCTGTAGATTTGTATTGTCCTAAATATGAGTCAGCACTCGGTGTGAGCGGTGTCGCGTAGGTCGCCTTTATTTCCCAATACTTTTTTTCTGATACCTTTTTTAGACTGGGTCGATTTGGAAACCCAGGTCAATTTAAACAATGACCTTCGATGAGCACCCACTATGTGCACAAACTATGTGCACCCACGATGACCACCCACGATGACCGGGCCGGCAGACGAGACTCTAGCCATACGCCAGGGCCACTCCCACTGAGATGTGTGGTTGATTCAACATGATGCTGCCCCATTGACACCATGTTTTCATAATGTGGCCACTGTTCAGTTTGACATGTCTGTGCGTTGAGTATATATAAACCTTTGACTGTTTAATATGTTGTTTGTCCATCAAGAATGATGATGACCATTCATTTCATCCAGTGGGGTTGAACGTATGGAGCCGTGAAGTTATAAAATGGCTGATAAGGCATATTTTGACTCGAAATGTTCTTTGACAATGTGGACAAAGAATACTTGACGTTTCTGGAGGAGGGTTTCCTTCAGTGGGTTTTCTGTCCTGCCTTTTCTGCACAGCTCTTGCAGTCCTGATTGCCTCACACGTGACTGCACCCTTACGTAGTGACGCACGCCACGAATTTCGGTCTCTGGCTGCAGTCTCCCAGGTGTCATGATGAATTCCAAAAGCATTCAGTGAGATCTTCAGAGTCTTTAAAGCGTTTCCTATGGCCGCCTTGGGAGCGTTTACCACAACGCGACTCGCCATAAAAAATTCGTTTAGGGAGCCTGTGATCTGGCATGCGAGTTAAGTGACCAGCCCAGCGAATCTGATTCTTCATTAGTAGAGTCTGGATACTGGGCATGGACGCTCTTTCTAGGGCTTCAGTAACAGGGCTTCTTCTTTAACAGGCAGGCAAAGCATTTTAAGAAGTGGATGGTGGCGATTGAAAAACATGCTTTTTTAGTTGGAGCTACAGACGAAGAGAAGAAGAAAATAGCATATCAAGCTAGTCTGACACCGGTGTCTGATCATATCAGACGTAAGTTAGAAGCAGGAGTAGATGAAAGTTGGGAACAGTTTAAAGACGATCTGGCCCATAAATATGCAGAGATCACAGATCCCCAACACGCATTCTCTGTGTTGAGGCAATCTAAACAGGACAATGGGGAGAGCGTACAATTGTATAGCGATAGACTGATAAATATGGCAGAAGAGGCATTTTTAGGACAAAATGTGCAGGGTGAAGAAGTAGAAAGAATGCTGGTGGGAATATTTGTGGATGGAATACGATCAGATGGACTAAAATTTAAGCTGATGAGAGAAAATCCAGCAAGACTGTCGCAGGCAGTAGATATAGCCATACAAGAAGAAAGTTTAAGGAGGAGGTTTAGATTACGAGCAGGGAGAGAAATAGGAAGCAATATTGAACAAAGAATAGTAGAACTTATGGAAGTAGGGCAGACAAGGTATGGATGGAGAAGACATGGAGTTAACCAGACCAGGGCTGAAATATAGACACTGGTAGGAAATAATGAAGGTGCTCAAGGTAGAAGAAGACATATGAGAAATTATACAAGAGAGACAGCAGGTAACACAGGTATGGTCTGTTTGAATTGTGGACAGAATGGACACAGTTATAGGTGTTGTGGCAACAGACGCGCTCAGTCATACACACGGAATCCTCCTGTTAATGGGAGACCAATAGAAATTTTGGAGAAATGCAAGGGCATTTTGGAAGGCCAGGAAACCAGGGAAATATTGAGCAAAGAGTGGAAGTACCAATGGACATTAGTCACGCCAGAAATAACTGGAGATGGAATAGAATGAATAATATAGAAACTAGGATGGAAATTCCTCCACCGACACATAATAGAGGTCAACATAGTCGGGGCTTCCATTCGAATGGCCACTATACTTCCACTACGCTACGGCCACGTTTTGGTTCAACCTGTTTTAACTGTGGGCAAGAAGTACACTTTTATAGACCGTGTCCGAACAATGACAGAGGATACCGCAGTATTAACTGTATAAGTATAAGATCTGACCTGACAAGGGCAAGGAGGCGTAAAGAGAGACAACATAAAAAGGTCAGAAATTAATAATTATCAGAAAAAGAGTTTTAATAAGAAACGATGGAACTGGCCAGCTAATAATAAAGATGTGAGAACATTACGGGATCAATGGTTCGAAATCAGGCGGCTACGATATTCACTTGCAAAGAGGGGCAACGGAGAAGATCAGGTCAATAGGACCTCAGGTAGTCAGAAGGTGTTTTCAGTTTTTAGTGTCAGGTAGGAAAGAGAGACACAGACACAGACAGTCAGTAATGCGGACAAGGGTACTGTCGTGTCCTCCTTTAAAGTGTCGTCCCTGGAGTGAGGAGATCCGACACCCACATTATAATATTATTTTTTTTTCCCCTCAATATTCTGGAGAATCCACCAGCTTCCGTCCAACACACTCCATCAGCCTATGGACACCTTTTCCTATCACTCTCACACTGTCGTACTATGCCCCCTTCTCATACTTCCCCCAACGCAACATACTCAACAACTCTTACTTCTTTTTGAAAAAAAAAAATTTAAATAAAAAAGGGGGGTTTTTTAATTTTATTTAAAATAAAAAGT
>JACEFZ010015137.1:0-103239 GCA_014155875.1 Cepaea nemoralis
CCCCTAAACGAATTTTTTTACAGCGAACTGCGTTGTGGTAAACGCTCCCAAGGTGGCCAGAGGAAACGCTTTAAAGACACTCTAAAAATCTCTCTGAATGCTTTTGGGATTCATCATGACACCTGGGAGACTGCAGCCAGAGACCGAAATTCGTGGCGTGCATCATTACACAAGGGTGCAATCATGTGTGAGGCAACCAGGACTGCAAGAGCTGTAAAGAAAAGGCAGGACAGAAAAACCACTGCAGGAAATCCTCCTCCAGAAACGTCAAGCAGTCTTTGTCCACATTGTCAAAGAACATTTCGAGCCAAACTAGGCCTTATCGCCATCTTAGAACCCACGGCTCCATACCTTCAACCCCACTGGGTGAAATGAATGGTCATCATCATTCTTGATGGACAAACAACAGTAATAGTAATAGTAATAGATTCTTGTTAGATTTCGTTGGTATTTCCTAGTACATCTTCCTCACATTTATGACAAGCGCGGAAGCAAATCATTTGTAAGCATTAAAAGAGATCTTGAGTTCCATTTGGTGCGAATTTCACGGGTTTATTGTTGACTGTTGATGTGCTTTTGAGACCAACATAGTGGTCACAATTTCGCAGACGCGAGTGGTTTACTATCAATATTATATGATCGTCTATTTGTTGAACCTACAATTTTATTAGTTTGTTGAAAGCTAAATAAATGTGACTTTATTGGTAGTTCAATTTCAAACGGTTTTAAACTTTTTGAATACCTATTTTTTTTTTTTTTTTTTTAATTAACTACGGTAAATCATATCTACTCGCGATCGTCGTCCCTGTTATCGTGTCCGAGAAAACACCAGTGAAGAATGAAATTCATGTTTTAGAGATCTTTTAGAAAATAATTCACAACCCGTCAATTAACATACACGGACCCGGTTTTTGGTAAGCTGTTTAACTAACCACAGGGTTAGCTAAGCGGCCGTAGAGGAACAACCGTGAAGAATAAAATACACGTTTAGGGGTCCGATAATTAAAATTTCAGAAAGCAATGGCAAAATACTGAGCATAATCTTGCCTAGTACATCAACAGCAGCTGAAAGATGCCGGTGTTGACTGTAACGTCAACCGGATTACAGAGAGAAAGTGTTGTAACCCCACAGCCAGAAAAAAAAATGTAAAATCTTATAGAAAATAATAAAAGATCTGATAAGTAACGTACATACTACTATTTTGGTAAGCAGCTGAACGAAATATTGTCCCATATCAGCTGTAGCCAGGAACAACAATGGCGAATAAAATGCAAGTTAATAGGTCTGATCAGTTAGTCATGTACACAATCAATAACAAACAACCCGACAGTTAACACGAGTCCAGCTCGTGTAAACATGAGGATTACCGCGAACAATCTCCTTAGAATTATTCGCTTTAAAGATAATTTATCACATTTTGTTGAGACATAATACCGGCTTTCCGTTACTATAAATCACATGAAATAGTTTTCTGTGTTTTTCTTCAAATGTGGGTCAGTCAATATGGCATGCGGTATCCCTAGGGTTAACATGCCATACATATTAAGCTCTGGTAAGGATAGAGTTGAGAAGCGCGTCTGGTTGAGATGTTAGGATATGCGCTTTGCAGGCGTGCGATGTATTTTCTGTTCCTTGTATGGCAGGTGAAGTAAAAATTGTAAATTGCGTAGTAACTGTTTAGAGAATCTGCTTTTATACATCGCCCCGAATTATCTTCCAGGCAGACAGTACAATGCCAAAGTCGCTGTTTTATACTAATATAGATTTCTCTTCATCTAAACTCAAGTTACTAAGGACAGACCCTATACTGACTAACCAAGGGAGGATCAACCATTGTATGGTGTCCGCTGTGATGGAGTCTGCCGAGGATTAAAACGTTGCACGCTAAGAGACTACAAGAAGGTCACGGCAAACCACACGATAGTGGTGGACAGTCAGCACCCAAATATTGCACTCACCTCTTGGGGAGCTGACGACATTTGAGTGGCGTAACCTAACCCTTTGCCACTCGCATCTGGCAAAACTTGTTCTGTCTTCCATTATTGATCCTTCACGGACGCGTAGAAAAGTGCAAAATTGCTATTCTGCAACATGTCTAGTCTTGAACTGCTCACTATTTAACTTCTGCTTCTGCAGTCGATGTTTTCTAGCCTCATACTTGGATAACAATTTATTGTCCTCTGCAGATCTGAAGGGACACGTCTGTAGAATATACTCTGGAATTCGGAGTCTGTCTCGCACGTGAACTGGAGATAAGTGGCAGATTGAGGCGAAACAGGGTTCTCAGAGACGGAAGTGTCTTCTGTGTAGTTGAAAGATGGTAGTTTGTTCGTACCAAAGGAGGCGTGGTACCTAGTCCGTTTAGTATATAATAGAGCCACGGCTTGGTATATTAATGTGTGGTTATTGGTTTGGCTTCATTATACTCAACAACCCGCGAACTAAGCAAATTCAAAAAAATGTTTAATTAAATAAACCACGATTAACACAAGAAAAATTATATTAATACTTTAAATAATTGCCACGAAAGCTTTGACTGAACAGTTTCACGCGCGAATGCTTCTATTATATTAGCATTTGGTTAGAATCTGTTGATGATGAAATACCTAAAACATGACCAACCTAAGCTTAATTCCAGCCACTATGTATGCGCTGTGCTAATCATGACCTGGTTACATTTTAATATGCCCCTAAACAGTCTTGCACACCTTGCTGGTTTCTGAACTTGGAGAGAGAAAGACGAGCTCTTGCAACACGCGTACACTTGAACACGGGGCCGCCTGTTTTTCCTCCTGTTTTGAGAGGCTAGGTGTTCGATCTTACTGCCCAAGAGACTAGGAGTACATGTGACATCATTGGATCCCAATGGTTTTTGGAAAAATTCCCAACCCTATGCTGAGTTCGAATCTGGACATCTTGAGCCTTGGGACTGGCACCGTAACTTCTCAGCCACGGATGTCCCTTTTTAAAATTATTGATTTTGTTGTGTCTGATGTGCCGTCTGATATGCAATTCTCAAAACTGCACGAACTCTTTAGGACTCGACTGGGATCTAAATATTTGTATACCAGAATCACAATGCTAATATACAATTTATTTGGGTTTTGGGGGTTTTTTTTTGTTGGTTTTTTTTTTTTTAAATTTGAAACTTAGCCTCGTCAGTGGCTTGTCGGATTGGTTAAAATTGTTCAACAGACGAATGATTTGTAACGAGCATTGGTCCTCCGAATTTTGTGCCCTTATCAGTGAAGGTTAGACGCACGATGCACTACCTCAGGATCCACGGGGAATATACTATACTTTATTTACTTGTTTTAACTATTTTGTAAAAATAAACAAATTAAAAAAAAAAAAAAACAATGAATCGAATCAAGTCTACACGAGCCTACGGCGGATGCTAGAAAGAAAATACAAACAGAAAAGGCAGAACAAAGTGGGTTTCTAGAAGACAAGGGTAAAACACATGCGATAGACATTCAATAGAAGTAAATAAAGACCTACATCTTTGCTTCACTGTCTAGGCAAAGGGTTTCTATATAATAAGACACCTCGATATAATACGTATGACTGCAGATCTTCAAACTGACGGGAACGATATTAGACTTGTGAAGAACATATATTGGAAACAACATGATGCAACAACAATTGATAATGTCTAGGTCAATACAAGCTAATCAAATCAGAGAGGTCTGCGAAATGGGTAGGTAATGTCTGCATACCTTTCTTTCCCTATAGAGTGAAAATATTAGAAATTTAATAGAGACATCATGTCGCCATCGGTGAGCTCAACATCAACAATATAAGATATGCACATGAAGCAGTATTGATTGCTGATAATGAAGAGGATCTGTAATTTGTGGTAGATGATGTTATTGTACACAGGAAGAAACTTTGGTTAAAATTATTTGTAGGAACATCGAATGAAGGGAACAAAACATGAAAATTAGCTCAAGCAAAACAGAGGTAATGAATATAACTAAAGAAGAAAAAAAAAACAATTCACCTAAACGAACATCTCTTGAAACAAGTAAAGAGTTTCAAGTTAAAAGACGAAATCGAAAATAGATGCAATAAGGCAAACCAACTCATTGGACAAATGGCACCAACACTAAAGAACAAACAAGTATTAATAACTACTAAGAAAGCACTTTACAATACAATCTTCCTACCAGCTCTATGCTACCAATGCCAAACCTGGACAATGACAGAAAAAGAGAAAAGAAAAATCACAACAGCAGAAATGAGATTCCCGAGAAGAATACTCAACTTATCAAGAAGAGATTTTTTTTTCCTGCGTTTCCATCCTGTTTCAGGATATTGCGGTCAACATCAGCATCTTTCAGCTGTATGTTGATTCCCAGGCTAGATTACGTTCATCAGCACGCCACGACTTTCTGAGCGACCGGCTACATAGTCTAATAAGTCACAGGTGCGACTCGAACCGCTTCCAATTCTCGTGCACTCACGTCAACAACGAGAGTATTCGAGGTTACGGAGAAAGCTGCTAACTCCTCAGCCAGGGAGCCGGCATCAAGAAGAGATAAGATCAGAAATAAGAAATCAGGACTAAAGTGGGGGTTATAGCAGCACTAGATTTTATTAGAAAGCAGCAAGTCAAATAGTTTGGCCATGCAAGTAGGTTACCACTCAACAGCATACCACAACAAGCAATGATGTACAGACCAGATGGAAATAGAGGAAGAGGCCGACCACGTAAACGTTGGACGTAGGGAATAGCAGAGCCCAAGGGAATATCGGTACATGAAGCCCATAATCGGGCACTCTCACGAAGTTTATACTTCACCTCGACACCGCAAGGTACAAGAGGAACATGATGAGATGAGATGATGATCGAAATTATGGTAATCTCCAATAAGAATGAAATACTACAATGAACTATGGTCTATTATAAAGTAGTGCATTTACTCGTGTTTTTTTTCGCATCAAATAATTTAGATAGAAACATGACATTTTGCACAATTTGTATGTTGATTATCTCTATTTGTATGAAATTGCACCACATTTGGACAATAAGAACAGCCACAGTAATCCGTTAAAAATACGTGTGTGAACAGCTTGCGTTACAAAAGCGAATTGTCATAGAATTTCTGGTTTCGGAAAAAGAAACTGGTGAACATTCACAATCGTTTGTGTGCTGTGTAAGGAGGTTGTGCAGTTGATAGGAGCATCATCAAGCGCTGGGCTAAAAGCATCAAAGCTTCAGAAAACGAAGAGACGGATCTGCATGAGCTTCCGCATTCCAGGCCTTCTGCGGCGGCTACCATCCCAGAAATGTTGAAACACGCTGATGCCATTATTCGCGATGATAGGCGCATTGCAAGTCAATAACTGGCCTTGCAGCTGTCAGTTGGCAAGCAATTAAAATTATCAAACCTCACATATTCAAAGGTTTGCGCCAGATGAACTACAAAGTCGTACAAATAAGCACAGAAGTAACAGGAAAACAATTTGTTCTGAACTCAAATGCTAGAGTGTTTCGATGCTTAGGGACAGAACATTTTGCCAAAGATCGTTGCAGGTGACGAATCCTGGGCCATTTATTTTGAGTGTGAGACGAATATGCAGTCAATGAAGTAACATCATCCACTATCACCAAAAAGAAAGAAATTCAGGACTAATCCATCAGTACGAAAGTTATGATCACTGTCTTTTGGGGCATTGGTGGTGTGATTTTTGTGGAATGATGCCAAGAGGTGTGACAATTAATTTTGAAAGTTACACTAACACAACTCAGTAAGTGGTTCAGCAGAGTTTGGTCTAAGATATCAGAAGAACTAATACTCCAAAACGATAATGCACATCCCACATAAGTCAGAAATCTACAGGTGGTAATTGTAAAATTGAGCTGGACTGGTTGCGTCACCCACTCTATAGCCTGGCGCCCTCTGATTTTAATCCTTTTGGTCCACTTAAAAATGCACTCCTTGAGACAAGGTTTGATAATGATGACGAGAGCGTGGTTCATGCAGTGAAGACATGCTACGTGAGCAGGTCAAAACTTGGTACAGTCAAGACATACATGTACTTGTTTTGCGCTGGCGTAAGACCGTACAGGATTATGAGAATTATATAGAAAAATTTTATGTTTAGAGAAAATGTTCATGTATATTATTTGTAAATTTAATTCATTTTGAACAAAGTTTCGAAAATAAAATTATGGGACAATAGTTTCTGACAGTCCCTCGTAGTATATAATTAAATAAGAAAATTCGTAAACATGTGAATCGGTACAACTATCTTGGAACAGTCATAACATCTGGTGGAAGATACCTTATAGAGATTAGAACAAGAATCGCCATGGCAAAAGTAACCTTTTGCAAGTTGGAAAATTTACTCGCCTATTAAACCTGCCGATTTCAGTGGGGAAAAGAACGCTAACGTGTTGTATAGAATATAAACTGTTCTGTGAATGTGAAATATGGACAGTAAACATATAAGCTGAGCAACATGTACAATCTGTGGACATATAGTCCTGAGGAAACACGAACAAAATCACGGACGTAAAAAACAAAAAAACAAAACAAAAATAAATAAAACGAATGACGCAAGTTTTTAAGAATCAGGTGAAAACCGTACATTTGTTAGAGAAATTAGACGTAGAAAGTCAATATGTTTATTTGGGGCATGCAATGAGGAGAAATACACTTGAAAACTCCGTGACTAATGAACCCAAATCCGTCAGTAATGAGTTGTCACCCGTGATACTCATGATCTTGTCGCTATATTTAACTTTCTGTTGGCACTGGCTTGCATTGTTTGTATTAGACTCTATACAATGTCTAATGTTTGGGTTTGTTCTGCTTTCGTCGTTTTCTGTTTCTTTTTAACTCATTGTCTTATCTACCTAATAACCCTTTATGTAAGTCCTCGACAGTAAGTAAGCATACTGACTACTATACTTTTTAGACTCATGCTTCAGATTAGATTTATGCCACTATACCACCGGTGCTCTATGCTTCAGCAATTTCAGCAGACCTTTCGATGGGATGACGTAATGCAACGTAATGGATCCGAAGAGAGTGGTTGCTGTCTCTGGAGCGGTCTCGGCTGGCAAAGATTAGTTTCATCTTCGTGCCAGAGCATGCGGGAGTACAAGGAAATGAGCAGGCTGACAAGCTCGCAGGTAAGGCACCTGTGGAGGGCTGACGCGCTATGGACCAGGCTGACATTCTGAATGCTCTACGAGAAGTAAGACTGTTGCGAGAACTAAGCGATGACTGTGATTCTACAACCATGGTCAGACTGCGAGAACTGCAAATTTAAAGAGATGTTGCCAAACAGGAACACTACGCAGGAAGCCAAAGAAGATTGATTAACCAACACAGAACTGGTGTCATGAACCGCTACACGCTGCGGGATTTGCTGAGGAGGGGATCCGAGCACTTATGGACTGAATGGTTCGATGTGCAATGAGGATGATCTGTCGACTAACTAACTAACTGACGTAATGCAACGTCTACAGGACGGGATCATTACAGCAGTCAGCCGAACATTCTGTGCTGCAATTCCAGTTATTAGGTACAGAACCACACCTATTCCCACCTCAGCAGTTAAAGAATCTGCCCCTCTGTACGCCAAATCCAATTGCATTTACCAGTTCACATGCAGGTGTCAGTCTACCTACATCGTTAGAACAGAGCGGCAGTTTTGTGCAAACAGAAAGACATGCTAGTCAGTTTAAAAATTACCGTGGTAGACAACTGACATTACTGTGCGAACATGTGTATATTTCAGCTTGAAGGATTTATCTAGTTATTTTACTTTATGTTGTGTGAATTCTGCAGTATGTACCTGTCGAGATGCAGCGAAATATGTCAGGCAATAAATCGGGCAATCTATTGTTTGTGTCTTCGTTATTAAGATCTTATGCTTCATTTATTTACATCTACTTACTTCCTTCAATTTTCCATCGGAGCACAAAACCTCAACTAACTCACGTCAAGCCATTTTTAGACATTTTAATAAGTGGTTGGAGTTTGCAATTAATAATTTCTACTTGATGAGGCTAACCAGGTTCATACGAACCCTTTTTAGTCGCTTCATACATGCATGGTAAGTTACGGTGTTACTATTCTTTGCTTCGGGGACCATCTCTTGATGTTATCTGCCAAGTGGTCTGTCTCTTGCACTCGTCCCCTCTACTGTCCCCTCCACCACACTCTTTATGAAGAAACTCTCTTGTATGTGGCCAAATACCTTCATTGTCTGACCTTGATCTCATTCAGTAATGTTTTCTTCATCCCCAGCAAATTCTGTGCCAAACAAAAAATAGATTTTGACCAAACAAAAATGCATGATAGAAAGTAGGGGTGTGTTACAGTTATAACTTAAAAGTTCTTATTATGGCAGCAATCATTTTGTATTATAATACATTTCAGCGATAGTATAAGCCTAGGGCAGGATTAATCGTCCTCATGGAACTTAATAAGTTAAATTCTTCTTTGTTTGTGTTCTTCTCTTGCCATTATATTCTTCCTGTTGATTTATTCTTCACAAGTTTAAAATTTCCTCTCACATTGTTTATTTATTGTACCATGTTACAAAATTGTATATAAATGTTGCACAAATACAACATATTATCACTCTTAGTTTTAATTTGTAACTTAGATGCTTGAGATGTGAGGAATCCGTTTCATATTCTTGAACGCTACTTTGACCATACGTATTCTCTCTTCCTCATTCATCTTCACGCCTGCACTTATGTGTTATTAATTGTCTTGGTTAAAAAACAATTGATGTGTCGTTATCAAGTATATGCCGCATAAACTACGTGATAGTGCCCGTTTAAGGTCTTCATATGTCGAGATTCCCATATATGAAGCCCATAAAGTGTATATACATTCACTGTAATTTCAAAATTGGCTTAGTACTACGTTGTTGATAATCATAGGCTTTTGTTTTCTTTATATTAATGTCTAAGCCGTTGTGATTACTTGGTGTTTATTCTTGGTTTACCACTACTTGGAGGTCCTGTTTCGATTCCGCCAACAAAATTGTATTCTGTGCATATGTTAACTTTATGGTTAAATTGATTGTCTTTCAAATATTAAGTTTTCGTGTTCACTCTGTTTGAATATTTCCTCTGTATAAATATTGTGGAGACATTGAAATAATAAATACCATTGTCCCACCCCCCCCCCTCTCTCTCTCTCTCTCTCTCTCTCTCTCTCTCTCTCTCTCTCTCTCTCTCTCTCTCTCTCTCTCTCATGTTTTATATACACAGAGATAAAATACACTTTCTTTGATCACATTGTTAATTTTTATTCCCTTTAGAAACATTGTTACTTTGTATTCCCTTTAGAATTGTGTTTAATCTTGCTTATTTCTTTCGTTACGTTATCATGTGGCTCATAAGAATTATTGTGCGATGATTTTCACATTCTTAAGCACCGGGTTTCTGTGGCAGAACTATAAAACTTGATTTTAAAAGGATATTTGAAATGTATCTACTTTTATGATATTATTTAGAAATATTAGAGATCGCAGGTTGTGGAAAAGCATGATCGCCGACACCAGTCGGCATGGTACTTGATGATGATGATGGTAATTATGCATGTCCTGTTAATCTTCTCCTTTTAACATTGATCCCAATTTCATCTAGGCATTTAGTGTGTAGTGGATAACTTCCGATTGCCTTCTCATAGTTTATGAATCACAGATACATACTCTTTTTAGCCTCTGTATACTGTTATAATTTTCTGCCTGTTTTCTAAAACAAAACAGGCATTCTTTGTGCAGAGTGGCGTTCTTCAATTTAAAAAAAAAAATAAATAAAAGATATGGAGTATCCGTTGGATTTTATTTTCCAGGATGTGCTGGTATCTTGGGAAACGAACAGACGGACATATTGGCTGGATCTGCACCGCTGGGTGGGGTATTGGTGCACGATAAGGCATATGAGATTGAGTATAGTGTGGTGGATGAACAGATACATTATCATTGCCTGGAGAGAATGGTGCTACAGGGTGTAACCAGAAGATCTGGCTGACACTCAGTACTCCGAGGAAAGGTGACACGGACACATCATATTGCAACTGGTACCATTAATTTTGGGACTCTTCGCTGGTTTTTGGAGATGAGATCGGAGCACCTACGGGAATGTCCGGAGTACTGTGGTGTCGGTTTTGACTCAACTCATCTCATCTCAACTCAACTCAATTCATTTCAACTCAGCTCAACTCAATTCAACTATCAAGCAAAATATTACTTCTGATGTCCTAGTTATATTTGATTTAAAAAAAAAACAAAAAAACCCACAGCTCAGAACACTATTCTTCAGAAACTTCCATGTTAGTTTTATGTTTTGTTCTCTCATGTATGATCACGAATAGTATTTTCAGTCGGTGGCTCGTAATGAAATCGGAGCACTCAGCTGTTACTTAAGTTTTGGGCAATGTTATGAATATTGTGCTTTTTATGCCATGCGGTATGAGACCTGTATTATTTAAACCATGGCATTACGCAGTTATTGAATCCACCCCAAGATCTTCCTGGATTGCTATTGTTTCTTTTGAGATTTAATCACTTCCAGAAGCTTTTCGCGTGTTCATCGTATTACTTTGTTTGCCTCTGACAAGGTAACGCTATGTATGGCCTTCAGTATCGATATTCATCGCCTTATTGCATCTTTTTATTCACAAATAATTCTCTGAATATTCCAGCCACCAGTTTGATTTATCATTCTGTTCAAGTATGACCTGTCCGACCTCATGTCTGTAACATCTTCTTACATAGGGGTTGCTAGACTTTAGGCCATTTTCTTTATCTCTTCATATATTTGTCTTGTTTGGTGATTCCTTTCTATATCTTCAAAATGGGTGTATCTGTCTGTGCCTGTTTGCACACATGTACTTCTTTATCTAATGATTTATATTCAGGGGTGTATTTCAATCCTTTCTGCAATTTTACTCAGAATTTCTTCTGTCATCCAAGCTTCTTTGTTCCTGCTTGTTTCCTCAAAGAGTCACAATATATTGGCTGAGTATATACTAATTTTTAGACAATCTCTTTTGGCGGTGACTGTTTCTTTTTTTGTTTTCTTCGTGTGACGATCCATCATCATCATCATCATCATCATCATCATCATCATCATCATCATCATCATCATCATCATCATCATCATCATCATCATCATCATCATCATCATCATCATCATCATCATCATCATCATCATCATCATCATCATCATCATCATCATCATCATCATCATCATCATCATCATCAATCATCCATCATCATCATCATCATCATCATCATTATCATCATCATCCATCCATCCATCCATCCATCCATCAATCATCCATCAATCATCAATCAATCATCAATCAATCAATCAATCAAGCAGCAGCAGCATCAATGTGCCATGCCGGTAAGCGTGGGCTGTCATGTCTTGCTATCTCACTCGATCACTAGTCGTTGATCAGCTCAGTGTTCTCGTCTCGACGATACAACGTGGCCAAGCCATCCAGGAATTTACTTCTCTGTCCTCCCCTTGTTCTCTTCCTCTGGATCTTGCCACTTTTCACCAAGCTTTCCAATTGATTTCTTCTCATATTTCTTCAATATGGGTTAGGAGTGGCTGAGACTTTACGGGCTAAGAAAGGTACCGAGGTTGAATCCCAGCAAAGGGTTGGGCATATTTACAAGAACCGTTGGTATCCTATGATATGATATCTCGCGTCTTCTTGATATCTCACGCCCTCTCGATATCTTGGGTATCAAATAATGGTGGAAAACATGAGATGCCGTTTGCGAGTTAAAAATCCATGGCAGTTGGAAATCTCAAAGAGTGGGTCATAAAGCTGTTGCCCTGGCAAAACGATCAGGAACAAAACTATACACAGAAGTAAATAGAAACCGTTGCCTTGGTTGGAATCTGCCGAGAGGAAGAAACCTGACACAAACTAACGCTCTAGTCGGACACACTGACCCCAGGGCTGCATTACTGGGCGTGACACACTCGTCGCCGACGAGGAACAGAGAAAACATACACAAATAGAAACCGTTACCTTGGTTGTAATCTGCCGAGGGGAAGAAAACATTACACAACTGAGATGCATAACAATGGATTACAAACTTCTCTCGAAAGAAGATAATTTCCAACATATGTTTTTCACTTTTACTTTTGACTTAACAATATATTTGTATTTCAAAATAGGATGCTGTAATACAGGTATATCAACCCGTGAATCTGTTTCTCTCTTTTTCTGAACCTTTCAACTTGACATTAATTTGTGTGAACCACAAGATTGAAATGTGAGATTTTGCTAGCTCTTGGATACGCGTATATGTTTCCACACGTGAAGTGATTTCAAAACACTTTCTCTGATCATTATAGAATCAATCTAGTTTCTGTTATCTCAATTACTTGTTCAAGTACAGCCGTCTTCGATTTGTTTCCCCTGACAAAAATGAGCTACAAAAGACAAGTCTATTTTTCTTACCAGAATTGTGTGAAACTTTATCCTCTATAATTTCTCTTCCCTAGTGCATAATTCAAACTATTTTAATGCATTTTCTTTTTTCTGAATTTAGCACTTATGTCCTATAGCGATGAAAATATTTCATCATCATGTGTCATGCCGATAAGCGTGGGCGATCATGTTTCGCCATCTCACACGATCAAAATTTCACAAAAGTCGTGAATCAGCTTCTAGTCTCGACCATGTCACGTAGCCAAACCATACCATGTCACGTAGCAACACCGTCGGGGTATTTACCTTTTTTGCCTTTCTCTTGTTCTTTCCCCCTCAATCTTGCCAGTAGTCATCATGTTCTCAAGTTTATTTCTTCTCATAACGTGTCCAAACAATTTTGACTGTCTACGTCAAAGTTCTCTAATTAGTTAACAATTTTCATTTGCTTGTAGGACATGCTCATTGGTTTTTCTGTCTGTCCACTGTATTTTTTCCACTTTCCCCAGAAACCTAATTTCCACAGCCATTAGCACACATAAAAATAAATGTCTGCATATCTTTTACAGGACATCGCTGTCAACATCAGCATCTTTCAGCTGATTGTTGATTTCTTGGCAAGATTACGCTCAGTAGTTTGCCATTGCTTTCTGAGCGGCCGGCTCACGTACCCCGTAGGTTACCGACGCGATTCGAATCACTGCTGATTCTCACCGTCGTCACGTTACTTACGAGAGTATACGAGATTATGGAGAAAAGTCGCTAATCTGTAGGCCAGGAAGCCGGCATTAGCACACACACCATTGTATAAAAACCAACGCAAGGCGGTCTGCTGCCAAATCGCCCGCAGCCGTGTTTCGATCCCGAAATGCAAGATTACTAATTGCGTCCTTAACCCCTTCGCCACAGAACCGGCCGTATTGGGTGTGTGGTGAAAAACAACAAGTAACGGACCTGTTTCCAAGCCTTGACACGTATTCGGTATATGGTGCCAGGCCCAAACTCTTATAGACCAGTCGGCACTCCATGTGTATTACGTCAATATTACGTCGACAGCGCTTACTTCCCAGACATTTACCTGGTACCCATTTTAGGATGGCTCGACCTGGGAGTCCGGTTACATTTAAAAAATGAGTCGCCTCAATGGTAATTCAATCACGTGACCACCGGACCGATAGAAAAACGTGCTAGCTCCGTCGCTATCGCGGCTCCTAGAGTATATATTTAGTGCCAGCCCCATATTTTTTATAAATTAATCGGCGCCCGATGGGTGATGATATGCACGCTTAGATGCCATGAATTCTTTGTTGCACATACTTGTTCACAGCTAATGCCTCTGTTTCATATAATCATGTAGAACATATATAAATGTTATAGAAATACGACTTGCAACCAGAGAACTAAATAAAGCACAATACTCATTACTAACCTTAAAACTAAGTAAAGCACACTACTCACCTCTATACTAAATAAAGCACAGTACCAACCATAAAACTAAATAAACCAGGGAACTAAATAAAGCACAGTACCAACCAGGGAACTAAATAAAGGGTAGTACCAACCAGGGAACTAAATAAAAGGTAGTACCAACCAGGGAACTAAATAAAGGGTAGTACCAACCAGGGAACCAAATAAAGCACAGTACCAACCAGGGAACTAAATAAAGGGTAGTACCAACCAGGGAACTAAATAAAGGGTAGTACCAACCAGGGAACTAAATAAAGGGTAGTACCAACCAGGGAACTAAATAAAGCACAGTACCAACCAGGGAACCAAATAAAGCACAGAACCAACCAGGGAACGAAATAAACGTCACTACCAACCATAGAACTAAATAAATAACAGTACTAGTAAACAAACTGAGCGTAATCTTGCCAAGAAATCAACAATCAGCTGAAAGATGCTGATATTGACAGCGATGTCCTGTAAAGGAGATGCACAATTTTTTTTTTAACCAGTAAACAAAATCCTTAAAAGAAATAAGACGCGACGGCAGGGCTAAAATAAATCAACCGGTGTAATGAGTAATGTCCAGTGTGAGCAAATAACAACATTGAGATGTTCTGATCTATTACCAACACTTGATGATGTCATGTGTGAGCGCTGGTGCGAATATAATGTAAACAGATGTGCTCCGACACAACACTGTGACATCTGTAGGCACAAGTATTGCGCGTGGGTAGGAAATCGTAGTGGCATTTAAATTGTGGCATTTGGACACAACGCTGTTTGTAGATGGATACAGAAGTGTGGCAGTTGGATATAAAACCGTGACAGGTGGATACATACGAATGACATTAGGATGCACAAGTATGTGGTATGTTTGCAAAATCTATGGCGTATGGATACAAATGTATGGCTCAAAGATGCACAATTGATACTTACTGAAAGAATTGTAGCTTAGGTACGTAAAACCGTGGTATGGTTGCAAATCAGTCGTGTGTAGATGCACATGTTTTGTGTGTGGATGAAAACCTATCGTCTGTTTATGCAAATCTATCGTGTATGAATGCAAAACTGTGACACATTGACGTAAACGTGCCGTAACGTATGGATTCAAAATTGTAGCTTAAGAATACGAAACTTTCATATCGATGCAACATTATAACTAATGGACGCAAGACATCTGCGTATTAATGGAGTACAGATATGGGGTATGAATGAAAGCGGTAGCTTATGTATGTAAAGCGGTCTGTGGCATTTGGATACAAAACAAGACATTCTGGTACACGGCTTAGACGTGTTAATGCAAATCTATGGTATATGGGTACAAACTTTGACATTCTCACTGTTAGTTAGTCGTGGTTCCAACTTCACGGTAAAGGGTCGTCCCATTATGCTCCGTTCCTGTGCCAGTGAATATCACACCAAATGTGTCCCACTGCACCATATGAAAAGTGGAACAGACAGGGGTTATAGTATACTATGCATAATGCCGCTGACAGAATGCCAACATTCTCACAAATCCAGTGCAAATAAACGTAAACGACTCCTTTACACGCCAAGAGGCGAATTCGGTATACTGTGCCTGTCCCATATTTTCTGTGTGATGTTGGTACTGTCACACCACTCGCCCAATTTACTTCCAAGTAAATTTCCTGGTACCAGTTTTAGGCTAGGTCGACCGAGGTGCTCAAGTTACTGGAAAAAGAAAACAACCCACATCTAAGGCGATTTCAATACATAACCACAGGACCGGCAGGCAAATATACTAGCCACTGCGATACCATGGCTCCCACTGTTGTGTATGAACACACACTTATAGCAGTTGAGTGTAAGCTTAAGACATTTCTCTACAGAACTATTATGAAAGGGAAGTGATCAGAAGTCATCTATCAATAAAATAGCTGCTGATATTCAAATGTAATTGAAATATTTGCTGGTTTCATATGTAAAGATTATGCTTGTCTATACAGCCAGAGTGAAAAATTCAACTAAGCGACGTTTCACATAGTTTCCTACAATCTTCACGAGGCTCTACAAATCCTGCAAAATAATTAATATATCACAACGAACAAGGAAATCACAACTCACTTTATTCCAACCTGCAGGCCTCCATTGCACTTTTTTTTTTAAAGACAAACTTCCAGTGCTTCCGATGAGGTCATCCCTCGTGAATACTGTCAGGTCTCAGTGTCCGTTATAATATTTCTCTATGACTGCGCTTGGTCTGTGTTCTTCACATATCATACATTTTGCACCCCCCCCCCCCTCACCTGGAATATCTTTTTAACTGTATCTGTCTTGCTTGCTACAAGTCTGATCTTGTTTTTTTTACCGTGTTTATTTTCCGAAAATAAGACCGGGTCTTATATTAATCTGAACTTCAAAAATGCACTAGTGTGAGGTTTTTTGTGGGTTTATAGATAATTACAGAAGCTCCAATGAGTGAAGTTCTATAAAGTATATCTCCCTATAAAAGATACAGGTTAGTAACAGCAAGCTTTGTCTAGAGGCATTGATATTTATTCTCGCAGAACCTTTGTAGAGAAACCATTTAGAATTTGGCTCATCGAGTGAGAAATTAGACCTAAGTTTAAGTTCAACACAGAATTTTTAGTAGATGATTTCTCTTCTAGGTTATATAGAGATCTTGGCAGTTAGCCACAGCAACAAATGAAAGCAGTTCTCTCATCGATATTGTTGATTGTGCTCTGGTCGCCAACCTCATTCTGATCTCTTTAATATTATTTCAAGTGACACAAGACACTTGGACAAATGACCACATTGACAATTGTACCATTGTAGTGAACATAAACAACAACTACTGTACTTTACACCGGTTGAACAAGACATCAACATGAGAAGATCTTGACAACAGTTGGACACACATTCACAAAGGAATGATCACACCAACAGATTAGACAAGTCATACATCATGGAAGATACTTGACAACATCTACACAGAACTTCCACAACATCAGTAACCAACACCCACAGTAGAGTAAACAGTCACCATGAAGATGCTTGACACCAGTTGGACAATTCATTCACAACAGTGTACAAGACAACCACAGGGACATGTATTTCAAAAACTGTTCTCTTACTACTAATACTTTATTAATGTCTGATGAGGTCAAGTTAAGACTCAGGCTTCATATATTGCCAAAAATTTACATTTCAATCATAATTTTATATGCAATATAAGTGACAATGATAATGAAAACCCAAACACATCACTCAATATCCCCACATGACATCAATCTAAAACAAACCCTCCTCCTTCACATCTCTACTCCATAAGTTATCCTACACCACACTTTAGGCCTAAATCCTTTCTTCCACTGTCAATAAGGGCAACACATGATAAGCCATAGTTTGGGGCAAGCATAGGGACATTCTGCTCCACTGATCTGTATACATCCTTTTATCACCTATGATGGGTGTTGGAAAAGTCTCAGGTTGCAGTTTCACCCCATGTCTTTCCAGTTCAGGCTATTCCCTGCTGTCACAGTTCGAAGAAAGTTTACAGCCCTGTCTTTTCAATGGTGAGTTGACTGTTCATGAAGTTGACACTTAGGACTAGATTTTACATTTCCAGTATAGGAAGATCTAAAAAACCAATATGTCCTAGCATTCTTCCTTATCAGTCTATCTCCCCTAACGAATTTCTGATGGAACTGAATCACCACACCTAATTATCACTCCATTTGTGAATTAGCTCTATGTTCTATCCTTCTCTCTAGTAGCTTTTCAGCCAGTATTAAGCTGGAATATGGTCAGCTGGAGTTGAGACCAGAGCTCAGGACTTCCCTGGAGTTATCCTGGTAATTGAAGGCCTCCCCATCTTCCTCATTCTCTGTTAATAAATAAAGGCACAACATGTGTTTTACATCTGTTGAAACATTGTCATGGTTATGTAGTACCATTACAGATTCAGAGAGGAATGGGAGGGAAAGAGAGGAGAGTGCTATTCGAACACCTGCCCCTCACTGGTGATGAAGTGAAATTTTATCTGGTGGTTTGAGGTGATATCTTTTCTCAAGTTTTGATCCCCAAATTGTGAAATCATAGGCACATATGCTTACTCAGGGGCAGCTTCACAAGCACCATCAAATCATCATCATCATCATGATGTTCTTGTGCTCTTTTCCCATTAAACAGTAGTAATATCTACTGCAGCAGGTACCAAGCATTATTGCACAAGCAATGTTTTCACAAGTGGAATACACATATGAAAGAAAACATGAATTTTCCCTGACAAATAGCATGAGCCTTCCCATGTATTCAGCTGACTAGACACTGTAGGTTATGCCACATATTGCTCCTTATTGGAATGTAGCTCATATAAACCTAAACCATTGTTGCAAAGAACCAGCGCATAACGTCAAAGATAAATTGCATCCTAGGCAAATCTATATGAATGCTTTTTTGCAATCTTCTTGAGCGTAACACAGTCACCAGACATTACAGGAACTTTGTAATTTCTAAAGTGCAATGCAGTCCTGCAAACATGGATATAATAAGCGTCTTTACTTTTACAAATATGAGAGGTTAATTATATAATTACCATCTCATTCACTCAAACATTCTCAGCCATTATAAGGGAAAAGTTACATGTAGCATCACACATTCTGAAACAGAACTGCCAAAAGTAACTCGCAAGAGCAGTGTACAGTTTGGTTAAGAATGGTCATGATAGGCACTCAACGAATGTTCAGAGCGCACAAAGGTTTTGCAATATGCATTGAGCGTAGTTTACAGTCACAAGCATATGCAAATCATCAAATCAGACAGACAATAGACATAGTAAGAATGTTTCACTGTGGTAGACATGACAGGTTAGAGCGGCCGTTTTAGTGTCACTGTACAACGAAGTTCTGTCTTCATTTCTACATTTTCTCAAGAAAATACTCTGCCTTTCGTCTCTCTCTCTCTCTCTCTTATCATCAGGCTTACACATAACATATTAAATGATTTGTGGTACCTGAGGTGCAGAATCTACATCCTAGAGAATGATTTTGGGCAAGTTTTACCACTGCATCTTAAGCATATCTACTCTGGCCGGAATCACATCTTCGACTGGCGGGTTAATTAAATATTAGTCTAGAAAGTGGCGTTACTCGCCCAAGGGTCAACCAATCAAATGGAGTCCCCACCTCTCATCTACCCTCTCCTAAACTAGAATATTCCAAGTTATTCTTAGACCGGGTTATCAAGACGGCTTACGATGGTTAACCTGTTGAGCATTGAGAAATGTAAATGGACTGGGGATGCGAACGTCTGGAGACATTATGTTACAACTAGGTATGCGGTGGATGGCTTATTTATTGTTTAGATAAAAAAGCATCTACATTTATTCGTGTAAAACATTCATGTCTTCTTCTGAAACAAAGTCAAAATCCCCCAAACCCCGAATTCAGCCTGATCAATTGTAGTTTGAGATCCTGGGCCCCATAAACACCGCAGTTTCATCAATGGCAATCATGTTAGAGAGTTGGTATTTAGAAAAGTCGATGCCATTAACAAAGTACCCGCATGCAAGTGCACGTTTAATAACTTCATTCTAGCTGACGATCTTAACTAGGGATTTTCTTTAGGCGGAGGTCTTATATTAAAAGAATCCTGAAAAATCGTGCTAGGGCTTATTTTAGGGGTAGGTCTTAATGTCGCGGAAACACGGTATTTGTTGTAGTTATTTTTCCGGTCAAACTCCCACTGTAATGTATTGTTTACAATCCAGATTGGGCGTCATGCAGCTAACATTGTTGTTGATCGTGGCTTTCTTGATAATCTCTTGCATTAGCTGTTTCTTTTAACATACCCTTATCTTTTATTTAGTTCTTTTTCGAGAGCTCGTTCTGTTGTGAATAGATCTGTGGTTCTACCTGACATGCTTACCTTAAAGGTTTAGAAGTACCGTGTACAAATTGAGAAGTACCGTGTACAATTTGAAAAATAACATGTACATATGAGAAGTACTGTGCACAAGTTGATAAAAAAAATGTACAAGTTGAGAAGTACCATTGTACAAGTTCAGAAGTACCGTTGTACAAGTTGAGAGGTACAGTGGTAAAGTTGGAAAAAAACATGTACAAATTGAGAATGCAGCTGGAAATTGTAATGAGTAGACCTATTAATTCGGCAAAAACGTCAAAGACCTGTTTACTTGCCTTAAGCGCATTAGTCGTTAGTCGCTGTTCAAACTTCACAACGGGTCGTCCCCATTATTCTCCGTTCATGTGCCAGTGAATATCACACAAAATGCTCCTCTCTGGCCCATGTGAAAAGTGGAACAAAAGGAGTCTCGACAAACCAACAGCCCGCACAGGTACACTTAAGCGCAATGAACGTTTGGCGTTAAACTCGTATGTTTATACGCTATGTGTAGGTGATGTGGTCAGTATTACACAAGCCGCCTTTACTTCCCAAGGCATTTTCTGTTATGCTGGGTCGACCTGGGAGCCCAGGCCAATGTTAAAAGTTCCATCCCGATACGGATCGAACTCATGACCACCGCGCCGGCAGAATAATGTAAAGGTCGATGAAAATGTTGAATGCAGTCAATCAATCAAATCAATCTCGGTGGTACACAAATATCAGTGACACACCAGACTAGCGTTGGCGTCTATTTCAGGCTGTCATACTGGTCGATTGTCGAAGCACATTTGTTTCTTCAGCGAATCGACTCCGTCATATTTATGTTACAGATTTGAACGTTGTACGCCTAGAGCTTTCAATGTTTCTCTTGTTTGTGGTGTCTTGTGGTGTCAGATTAATTTCTCATATTTTTCCCAAGTCGCAGTTAACTCATTAAATAGCTTATGAGTTTTCCCATGTGCGGTGTCGGATTCATCCCACTCTTTTTGAGTTTTTTCCTGACTATTGAAGTTTAAGGGCAAGTTATTTCCACAATGTTTATGGAACACTATGTACATATTTTACAGTTATAACAGCTATAGACGAAGTAAGCGGTCTAGTAAAAGTTAGTAGCCGTGAATAGTCGCGTCCAGTCACAAACCTTCAGAAATACTTGTACATAAAAGGGCCTTCTTCCATCCTGTGCGTGTTAATGCATAATAATGCATTGGGTTACCTTGATGGTTTAACGAGCTGTCCAGTGCGCGCGCGTGTATGCGTGTATGTAAATATACATTTTGTTGTTGCTACGTTTGTTCCCTTTGAACTTGAGCGTAGTCCACACACGTGCTTCTACTAATGAATGCAGTGGACGGATGTTGTTGAGCGTTAGATTTCCTTATAACCAGTTTTTCTCGCCATCAGTCGAATCATCTCCGATTTCTACATGTAATTTATGTGACCCCTCCCCACTCCAAGTCAAAGACGAGTAGTCGACATTTAAGTCCAACTGGCCGGTGTCAGAAACGAACCCATAACGAACGAAGCCGCGGTCAGAAGAGAAACTTTAAGCGCGTTAAACATCCCAGCCATGCCGTCCTCCAAAAACACACAGTCACACACAGATGCAAGTAGGTTACCAACGAACAGTACACCACAACTAGTAATGATGTACAAATCAGAGAGAAGCAGAGGAAGAGGCTGACCACGTAAACGATGGACGCAGGGAATAACAGAGTCCATGGGAATATCCATACAAGAAGCCCATAAGCGGGCACTCTCCCACTGTTTGTACTTCACTCGACACCGCAAGGTACAAGAGGAACATGATGAGATGAGATGACACACAGACGCGCGCACGCACACACAAACACGCACACACACACGCACGCACAGACACAGACACACACATACGACTGTGGTTAAGCACTGATTGTTTCACTAGCATGGTTGCAACTTCCAATGTTTTTGAATTGCGCAGGATGAAGTTGTCAGAAACATGCGTTTCAACACCTCCTTTTTTGTGTGGGCCACACAACCCGTCAACGGCACCAGACGACGTGTTTTA
Organism: Cepaea nemoralis; assembly: GCA_014155875.1. Taxonomy (NCBI): domain Eukaryota; kingdom Metazoa; phylum Mollusca; class Gastropoda; order Stylommatophora; family Helicidae; genus Cepaea; species Cepaea nemoralis. Next base: position 21,803 of record JACEFZ010015137.1, read on the forward strand.
GAATAAGACATCCGTCTTTATATCACAGGGCTGTTGTTGAGTTGGGAGGAGGACTATTGGGCATTGTTCGTTTATAACAATAGTGTCCACAACCTCATTTAATCCTAGCTTCCAGCATTATATACATTACTGTCATAGACTTTTGAGGGATAATAGGTAATTTCCCAGCTATAACCGTTTTAACTGTTGACAGACAATAGGTAATTTCCTCACCAAAAACGTGTTAACTGTCCAGAGGTGATGGGTCCCCTCAAGAATTTAAGCCTAATAGCCAACCTGGGGTAGTGGGTCAGACCAAGCAAGTAAAGTAAAGGACTCTTTTTACACATCACATGGCACATCGGACATATGGTGCTACAACCATTTGTGTATAGACCAATCGGGATGTGGTCAGTATCACTCCGGCAGCCGTAAAGTATTCAGTATCACGTCGGCTACCGTAACGTCTCGTACTCACCGTAGTCTGGGTCGACAGATCCGTCTCACGCGGATTCGAACCCATAACCTCAGGACCGGCAGGCAAATGTGTGTCAGGCAAAAGGTAAGAGTTAATTTCCTCGTAGTAATAAGCCGGTGCCGGTCTCTCTGGCTGAGGGGTTACACCACTTTCTCCGTAATCCCGTTTATCCACGCAGGGTCTCGCAGCGAGGCGAGAACTGGAAGCGGTTCGACCCGCGCTCGTGACTTGCGGGATAATGAGCCGGCCGCTCAGAAAGCAATGGCAAACTACTGAGCGTAATCTTGCCAAGAAATCAACAGACAGCTGAAAGATGCTGATGTTGACAGCGATGTCCTGTAAAGGATATGCAAAACAATAAGCCGGTGGGTGATAATTGATTTCCCGGTAATAGTATAGTGGTAGTAGTTAATTTTCTCCAAATAGCCAGTACAGGGGTAATAGTTAATTCCCTCCAGATAGTCAGCCCAGTGTTGGTATCTGTGACGTAGGGGTTAATGAACGCAGTTTGACCATTTCTAGACATACCGGGTCGAGTGTTTGAAATTAGCCGCGGGAGATTTGAGAGCAGATATATTTGCGTTTATTTTGATGGTAAGAGCGTCGATCGCTCTGAAAGCAATGACAAACTACTGAACGCTAAATTGCCTAGTAAATCACAAACAGCCAGTAAATCCTGGGGTTGATTGTAATGTCCTGTAAGGGACATGCAACTAACTTTGCTTTTGAAAGTCAGTTCAGGGGTAATAATTAACTTCTTGGCAATAGTATACCGGGAGTAGTTAATTTTCTCATAACTGTTAGTTTGGTCCTTGAGGGGTATGGCTGAACGCCTCTAAGTCAAATCCCCCAGATGAGGGCCTGACCGCTGCTCACCTCCTGTTCTTGGAGGTATGATGCTGTAGCCTACCTTCAGACGTACTGGTCATAATGGCGGACTGGTCCGCCGTATCATTCTAATTGAAACCCTATAGAACTTGTGTGGGCTATAAAGGACAGGTGGCAGCTGACAATACTACATTCAGATTGTCTGACGTCAAGATACTAACCCAGTCCGCGCTATTAAATATTGATAAAAGTTACTGGAAAAAAATGTGAGGACCATGTGATGAAAGAGGAATAGGACTATTGGAGAAAGGATGGATTGAATTTTATGCAACAGAGAGCAGTCATCAACCTACTGGAATCGCCCGACACAGATTAAGGTCTAGGCAGATCGCAGACTTTAATCCACGTGCACACTTACTGGGATATTTTGCTCCAACTATTCAGACGAATTGCAGGCCCTAAACATTACAGCATCAGGACAATGTCAATGGCAACAGTTTGTATTTCATAGTGATGAATTTTCAATTCCACAAGCCCTCAGCGGTGACAAACAACTGATATTAAAAAAAAAAACACACACACACACACACACACACACACACACACACATTAAACGCATTGAATACCAACATAAGAGTAATATTGCGGTGGAAACTGACATATTGTGGCATAACAAGAAACGTGAGAGCAAACACGTTGTCAAATTAGGGGACAACACACGTGCAAACGAATCAATCTATAAACTTCAATGAAAAGAGGACCAACATCTTGGTCGTTAAGAAGAAAGCCCACTACAGAGACACTGACAACTATTTTCATAGTGCAAAACAGGTAATCTTGTTCCGTCTCTGAACGGTAAATAGCAGAGTAGACAATCTTTCACGAAGACTCAAAGCGGGTCTGTCACCCATGTGTACATGTGAACAAACTACACCGACAGGTGAACAGATCCTTAAAAATGGACACATGATGACTAAATTGCGGTATCATTTCTGGTCACTACATACGCACATTAACGCACAGCTATTTGGAAGCTTTCACGAATTCAATATAAAAAGCTAAATGCATCCTAGTAACATGAATACTTGTATATACATTATTAACCAGCAGCTGAAGAAGCAAGAAGGAAATGAAAAATAAGGTAAGAAATATATTCCTTCTACTTTCCTGTCAATTTACACATTATTTACCCCATGTCTCTGTAAATTCTGTGTCTGTACTAATATTACACATTGCACCCCTCTCAGGAGGCTCCGTGGTGAAGTGGTCAAGCCGTCTGACTCGGGCTCCGAAGGCTGTATGTTCGCTTCCGGACCGCGTCCTTCATTTCACGAGTGCATTGTTTCGGAGACTCCCGAGGGTCGTCGCTGGAGCTACGGAGTTCGTGCTTTGTGCGACGCTTTCCGCGCTGTGGAAAGAGACTGAGCCAAATGGGATGTAAAAAAAAACCTGTGCAATGCAGTCGACCCTGTCGACTTTTAAGCTACATTTTTTATTGCACCCACTCCCATACAAATCTGGCTACGCTTGTACTTGTGTCGTTACCCGAAATGTGTCGTGCCTTACTGTAAGACTTGTTTGTTAGCGTGAATTCACTACATTTTCGTCAAAACATCAAAGAAATGTCGCCGCTTTCGACGATATAAGTTGCTTTTGGACCTATCAAAGACATATTCCTTGGGTGGGGGTAAATGTGGGGGTAAATATAAGACGGCAGGAAAAACTTCATAACGATGCATCATCAGACAGTTTTCAAAATAATTGATCGTGAACGACGGCATTCATTTCTGGACAGACTATAATTTCCCCGTAATAGCCATTTCAGGAGTTGTGTGTGATCTCAAGTGTGGCGGGACAAGTCCAAGATAGTGGTCCACGACCAAAGGTAGTAATTAATTTCCTCGAAATAGACAGTACAGATGTGATGTCGTCTTCACTGGCATTCTAAGAGTGTAGTGAATATCCTCTCATGAATCGCAGTATCTACCTATGTGTAAGTGCAAGTAAAGGATCCCTTTCCACGCCCTGAGGGGTGTAGAATATATGTTGCTAGCCCTATATTTTAATAAACCAATTGACACCCGATTGGTGATGGGGTCAATGTCACGCCGACAAAATTTTACTTTCCAGAACATTTCCTGGTACCCACATTTGAATGGACCGATCTGGGAACCCAGGCCGGCAATAAGTATTCTTAGCCTCGAGAATGATTCGAACACATAACCACCATGCTGGCGGGGAAGCGTATTAACCACCACCCTACACAATTCCTCTCATCACGTTGCGCGGGAAAACTCTATCTCTTGCCATTACTCTCGCCTCATGTACCCTCATGCCCAAGGTGTCTGCCATCTCCTGTGTCCATCTTCGTGCTGGTCGAGCCCCGCCACTTCTTCCAGGAACTCTATTTTCCACCACTGTTCGCTCCAAACCACTGTGACCTTTCATATGGCCAACGTATTTCAATTTCAGAGACACGATGATGTTTATGAGCCAGTTTTCTTCGTTTTTCAGATGTTATCACTGTTCCATATTTTTAAAATTCTTCTTGGTCCACGATATTCTAACGATGTTTCTATAACATTTGAGCTCAAAAGCCTCAACCTTCTTCTTTAGACCATAATCATAATGTACCTCTGTATACCAGAACAGAAGAGGGAAACCTACATATTCATATACTTTAATATGTGTAGTTTACTCACATTAGCCGCTTTAGTCAATTCTGCGTATTGTTTAAGAAATGACGTAAATCAGCGGACGCTTTATGCTCCATACGCAAGCAGCAGAGGGATGGGTGAAAAGGTAATGATACGCTACTTGAAAGCAAATTACTTGTTAGACATAGCCATTAGGGAACGAGGTAAGATCCAGCCTAGTAGTATTTTAGTAACGGAGATGAAAGCTAGCGAAGCATGAGAAAATAGTCATAGGAAGAAACTGTAGGTTTTATAGAATTCACCTTCTATCTTAGCTCTATGAAGGGGGAAAAAAACTACTTTAGCAAGTTAGGTAAATTGTCAGACTACATTAGTTGCTAATGGCGAAAGTAATCGCCCCTGGACTTCTCAATAAAACTGATGAAAAACGATTTCCCCAAGTTGACAAGCAACGAGGAATTTTAGATTGTAGAGGATAATCATAACTCATCAACTAATGGGCCAGAAAATTTCTCTTCGATCCTGAAAAAATGAATCCCAGAAAAAAGATATAAAGGCATGTTTGCTATTTTTGTCTTAATTTCATGTGAGATGACGTTTAGGAATACATTGGGTCAGGTTCACTGGATACATTTTCCAGCTAATGATAAAGGCATAATTTGAACTCTGTAGGATTCATGTGAAATTAGCCATGTCGGTATCCGTATCGAATTTGGCGTTTAGCAATCATCATCATCATTGTCAAGAAGCTTTTTACTGTGATGACGTTGGCTGGATTCTTAAAAGATAAAACAGACTTCGTGACTGTTATTCAGGGTTGGTCTTTGTATTGGGAGTTAACGGGTCCTCAGAATCAACACTAGACTCCAAGCTGCATGTAACTTAAGAGGGCCTTTAACAAACACTCAAGTTCATCACGAGAACTCACCAATTATAAATGATGTAATCGTAAGAAGAAGACGTGGAGAAATCGACATTCTTAATATCCAAAAGAATGACGGATAGATGTGGTAGACTATCCCAACCGCATGCGACTTATATGACTTTTAGTATCCTGACAGATTACTACTTAACTCTACAGAAACGTGATGCTTGGTGGAGTTTTAACGGACTCACAGAGCATGCTGAGAAGAGTAAAGACAGACAAGCTTCGTGCAGGCAGGCGTGCTTCGTGCAGACAGATACGATTCGTGCAGACTGACATACTTCGTGCAGATAGACATGTTTTGTGCAGACTGACATTACTTCGTACAGATAGACATGCTTCGTGTAGATAGACATACTTCGTGCAGACAGATACGATTCGTGCAGACTGACATTACTTCGTGCAGATAGACATGCTTCGTGTAATAGACATACTTCGTGCACATAGGCATGCTTCGTATAGACAGACATGCTTCGTGCAGACAGATACGATTCGTGCAGACTGACATACTTCGTACAGATAGACATGCCTCGCGCAGATAGACATACTTCGTGCAGATAGACATGCTTCGTGCAGATAAACATGCTTCGTGCAGATAGACATGCCTCGCGCAGATAGACATACTTCGTACAGATAGACATACTTCATGCAGATAGACCTGCTTCGTGCAGATAGACATGCTTCGTGCAGATATACATGCTTCGTGCAGACAGACATGCTTCGTGCAGACAGATGTTATTCGTGCAGACAGACGTGCTTCGTGCAGACAGACATGCTTCGTGCAGACAGACGTGCTTCGTGCAGACAGACATGCTTCGTGCAGACAGACATGCTTCGTGCAGACAGACATGCTTCATGCAGGTAGACACAATTCGTGCAGACATATATGCTTCATGGAGACAGACATGCTTCGTGCAGACAGACATGCTTCGTGCAGACAGACATGCTTCGTGCAGACTGGAATGCCTCAGTTAAAAAAAGTCTAAGGCAGCATCCTCTGGATCTTTTCCCCAGGACATGCTGGTGTCGTGGGAAACGAGCAGGGGATAGAGTGGCTGGGGGGGGGGGCGGTAATAATGCATGATAAGGCAAATGTGGTTTAGGCCATTTCACCATCATCAAGTGCCACGCCGACTGGTGAAGGCGTTCCATGACTCCCCACAGATCTCGGTCTTTGGTTTTCTCGATAAACTCTACCGTTGATATTCCTCCATGCCACCGCCGCAATCCATCCAGCATAATTTCTCTTGGTCTGCCTCTACCTCTCTTCCCCTCGATATTTCCAGTTGTCACGATGTTCTCCAATGCCTCTCTTCTCATCACATGACCAAAAAAAGTTGTTTGCCTCTTTCTTATTGTTTTATATAATGTTCTAGTTTCATTAGCCTCTTTCAGGCATTCGTTGTTAGTTACTTTCGCAGTCCAAGGAATTCGCAACATTCGTCTCAGGAACCACATCTCTGTTGCTTCCAATCTCCTCCTAATTTGTTCATTTACATTCCAAGATTCACAGCCATACAGCAAAACAGGTTCTATATAGCACCTTAGCACTCTCTTTCTTACATTCAATGATATTGACTTATTGCATAAGATATTCTTCATTTTCTTAAATGCAGCCTTTGCTTGCCCTATTCTGCTCTTAATCTCTGCTGTGCATCTTCCATCTGATGTTATAAATGTCCCTAGATATTTAAAACTATCCACTTGGTGAAGAATTCCCTTCTATCTCTATTTCACATTTGGGTGTTACCTGTTTCTTTGATATCACCATTGTTACTGTTTTCTTGATATTCAAGGAGAGTCCTTTCTTTGCACTTTCTGTTACTACAATGTCCAACAGTTGTTGTAGACGTTTGCATTATCCGCCATCAATACTGTGTCATCTGCATAGCGTATATTATTTATATTATAACCTCCGAATATTATTCCTGGCTTTTCTTTGATCTCTCTAATTATTACTTCGCTATAGAGGGAGAAGAGATCCGGTGACAAAGCACATCCCTGTCTTACTCCCAGCTTTATGTGTTCATAATTTCCTTCTTTATTTCCCATTTTAATTTCTGCTATTTGGTTCCAGTAAATATTTTTTTTAAATTATTCTGAGATATTTCCCATCAATGTTAATATCTTCCAACATTTTAATCATTTCATCATGTTTTACTTATCAAATGCATAAGTATAATCTTTGAAGCACAAATATATGTCTTTTCAGTTATCAGTTATCAGTTGGGGTATCTTCATTGCACTCCGGACAGGTCCATAGGTGCTCAGATCTTCCTCCCAGCATAAACATCAGCGTTCGATGGCTAATAGTGCCAGTTCTGTGTTGGTTAACGAGGCACCTCGTTTTCCCGATGTACCTCTCGTGTCTGGCCGTGCCAATTCTTACTCCCAAGTCTTTCATCCTGGACAGCGATGTGGATTCACTGACGTCAAAGTCTTCTGTTCTCGACATGTCTTTAAGGACGTTAATAACATCGGCACGATCCATGGACTGGCCATCTGCAGGGGGTGCAGAGCCAGCCAGTTTATCAGCTCGTTCAATTCCCTCGACTCCCGCATGTCCCGGGACAAAGATGAAGATGACTTTACGGACAACAGACTTCCTCAGCGACTCAGTCCACTATCTACGTACAGATCCAGCTTCGACCTTCCGAATCATGCTCATTGAATCACTTAGTACACACACGTTGGTATAATGCTGTGCTACTGCCATTATATATTTCTTTCTTTTGTCTCTATTAATCTTTCTAATAGTGTCCGTAATGTATATATTGCGTTGTTTGTACCTTTTACTTCCACAAATCCATACTGTTCTTCGCCAATTTCCATTTTTATTTTCTTTCTTGTTCTTCTCATTATAATTCTGAGTAGAAGCTTAGTGACATGATTTATGAGATTAATCGTACGAAAATCTTCGCATTAAATTGCACCTGGCCTTTTTGGTATAGCTATAAAAAGAGATTTGGTATATATATCCACTGCAGTAAATATCATTGAACACTTTGGTTAATATGTCTACTACAAATTCTCCCATTACTTCTAATTCTTCTATTGTGATTCCATTTGGTCCAGCTGTTTTTCCTTTCTTCATTTGCATGATAACGTCATCCACTTCTTCTTTTAGAATAGGTGGGCCTTCTATGTTACTTTCTTCTGTTAATTCTGCCCTTTCTCCATCATATAAATCTCTTATATACTCATTCCACCTTTTTATTATAACATCTTCCTCCAATAATATCTTTCCTGTTTTTGATTTTAAACACCCTGTATTTATTCTTATTTTCCTTCCTGTGAGCTCACTGATTTGTTTTTGCATATTTTTTGTATCTGTAGTAGAATTAAATTAAATTTTCTTGCACTGTTCATTTAACCAACGTTCTTTTTTAGGACCTTTGGAATCGTGCAAATAGTACACAAGAACAGATAAATCGTCATGCCCTGGAGCGAATGGTGGGGCAGAGGGTAACAAGAGGATCTGGCCGATACTCAGTACTCCAAGGAAAGGACAGATATATTATGCAACTGATTCAGTTAGTATTGTGCCTCTTCGCTGGCTGTTGGGGACTATGATATTGTCCTGAGTATTGTGATGGCGCTTTTTGTCGCACCTCAACTGGGCTGTCTGGGTTTTATAAGATTAATCGTTAATTATTTTTCATGGTTAGCAAAACTATAACGCTATTGCATGTAGTATTAAAAGGGATATTTAAATTAATAACAAAGACAAATCCTAAGAAAATGTTTGATAGACAGTATCCCATTTAAAAGAAAATTGAAATATCCGCTTTAACTAGTCTGTATTTTAGTGTTAATGCATACTGACTGTGGAACGATAGTTATCTCGACAAATAACATCGCTTAGGGATTAGAACATAGCCTAATGTAAAATAACAAAGATAATTTTCAAAGAAAACACCATAGGTGAAATAAACTTTGCAATCAACAATATAGAAACTGAAAATGTAACTAACTTTGAATAACAAAAAAGTTGTTGCATATCCTTTGCAAGGACGTAGCAGTCAACCCCAGCATTTTTGGCTGTTCTTGATTCCTTGGCAGGTTTTTACTTCAGTAGTTTGCCATTGCTTTCTGAACTTTGAATACCCGTACCATAATTGACGACACTGGGGATCGTTTACAGAAATCAGAAGGAGACTGGTCATAATAATGCAAACGGTAATTCACATTAAAAAGTCCATGGCACATCACTTACAGCAATAAATAAATAAAATAAATAAATAAATAAATACAAATAAACACTTCGAGAACATAAATCTTACTTATGGCATCATATGGATGTTAATCATAGGCAAATTTACAGTCACTCAAAAAAATACAATTGAGATATTTTAAAATCCTAAATGTGAAGGAAAAATTCTTCGAATATTGTAGATCATGAAGAAGAAAAAGATATGAACATTCAGAAAAACTGACTCATACTGCATTGTCTCGGAAACTAAAATACTTTAACCATATTAGTTTAGAAATAACATTAATGGAAATCATGACTTCCTGGATGAAGAGGCAGGGATAGACCAACATAACGGTGGACAAATGGCACTGAAGAAATGGGATAAAATGCAAAGACACTGGGCAAGGATCGCCAGAATTTCAGTCGGGTTGTGATTATTTTTTATATTTTGCGTTCACTCACTTTTAACACCCATCTCATCTCATCACATCATGTTCCTTATGTACTTTGCGGTGTCGAGGTGAAGTATAAACATCGTGAGAGTGCCCGATTATGGGCTTCATATATCGATATTCCCATGGACTCTGCTATTCCCTCCGTCCAACGTTTACGTGGTCGGCCTCTTCCTCTGTTTCCATCTGGTCTGTACATCATTGCTTGTTGTGGTATGCTGTTGACTGGTAACCTACTTGCATGGCCAAACCATTTGATTTGCTGCTTTCTAATAAAATCTGTGCTGCTTTAACCCCCACTTTAGTCATGATTTCTTCATTTCTGATCTTATCTCTTCTTGATACGTTGAGTATTCTTCTCAGGAACCTCATTTCTGTTGTTGTGATTTTTCTTTTCTCTTTTTCTGTCATTGTCCAGGTTTGGCATTGGTAGCATAGAGTTGGTAGGAAGAATGTGTTGTAAAGTGCTTTCTTAGTAGTTATTGATACATGTTTGTTCTTTAGTATTGGTGCCATTTGTCCAGTGAGTTGGTTTGCCTTATTGCATCTATTTTCGATCTCGTCTTCTGATCTGCCATTTGATGACATTATACTTCCTAGGTACTTGAAACTCATTACTTGTTTCAAGGGAGTGTCCGTTGAGGTGAATAGTTGTTGCTCTTTCTTCTTTAGTTATAATCATTACCTCTGTTTTACTTGTGCTAATTTTAATATTATGTTCCTACATATTTCGTTTAGACTATTCATGTGGTCTTGTAATTCAGCTTCTGAGTTTGCTATTAGTGCTTGGTCATCCGAAAAGAGGAGTTCTCTAATGGTTAGATTTGCAGATGGTTCCTCTTCTGTGTTCTCTTCATGCGGTGTTCTTGCGGTCTCTGTTTGGCTGGTTTCTTTAATATGTTGTCTATATATGTTATAAACAAGAGAGGGGACAGGACACAACCTTGTCGTACTCCGGCTCTTATGGTGAAGGGTTCTGAGTGTCCTCTAGTTACTCTCACTATGCATTCACTGTTGTAGTATAAGCTTCTACATAGGTTTGTTAGATGTGTACTCACTTCATATTGTTTAAGGATTTTCCACAGCTTGTTTCTATCTACTCTATCAAATGCTTTTTCTTGGTCGACAAAGGCTAAGTAGAGTTTTTCATTGAATTCGATTGATTTTTCTTTAAGTTGTCTAAGAGCAAAAATGGCATCTGTGCATCCTTTGGTTTTCCTAAATCCAAGTTGTGTTTCGCTTAGCTGGGGTTCTATAGTAGTTCGTAATCTTTTCTCAAGAATTTTGAAAAATATTTTCCCAGTATGACTCAACAGTGAAATGCCTCTGTATTGTGTGTAGTCTCTTTTGCTGCCTTTGTTTTTGTAAATTGAGATAATTATGGCGTTTCCCCAGTCTCGTTGTGTCTGTTGTTCTACCCAAACATGGTTGAATGGTCTATGTAACCATGCTGTTTCTACTTCTCTTGCTGCTGCAATTAGTTCATTTGGTATTTCATCTTGTTCTGGTGATTTGTTCAATGGGGCTAATCTGACGGCTTCTATAATTTCTTCTTTCAGTATGTCTGGATTCTAGTAATTCGGTGGCGTCTGTGTTAGTGTCTTGAATTCCTGTGACATCTGATGGGATGTTGAGAAGATGCTTTGAACAACAACCAGACGAAGAGAGACACACACACCTGCTTTGAACACAAGCGCTGTAAGTACACGCGCTACTACTTATAGCGCGCCGGGTTGAATTTTACAATCAAATTCGCTTTCCCTAATACCAGTATCGTCGTCATCACGCGAACCCACACCAGCTTCTAAGGTACTTATAATTTACGTCCCGAAGTCAAGGACGGGGTGCCAACGTTTTAGTCCAACTCACAGATGTAGCGGTTGAACACGCTACGTCGGCATCAGCACACTTGATGTTTAAGAACGAGCGCTTTTATCCATTCAGCCATGCTGAAATCCTGGACAGGTTGTGATGAGAGTGACGTTTTGGAAAGGAAGTGCTTCGTTATTCTGAGCCCAATCAAGATTTACCGTTCAGAGACCTTGAGGGAAACCAGTGCTTCACTATAAACGACCACATAACCCTCTTAGAATGCGATCCCGCCCTCATATCACCCCCCTCCCCCCTTCACTCTCGACACACGAAAGTAAAAGTTGTGCTGGACCTCTCTCCATGCCAGGGGCCGTATTGGGTGTATGATGCTAGACAAGTATTTGTTTAGACCGATCGGCATTCGATGGGTGATGCCATCAGTATCTCGCCGGCCTCGTTTACTTCCCACGAAATGTCATTTTACCCAGTTTTTGGTGGGTCGGACTCGGAGTCCAGGTCACTAAAATACTACAACATGAAAGGGATTTTAACATCACGATAACTAGTCCGGTAAGCAAGCGTCCTAACCGCTGAGCTACCGTCACTCCCATCCCGACACGTGCGTTTGTTTAATTATTTATTCCGTTTCGCTACTATTTTGTTTTGGCACTTGTTTATTCCCACACCCGCTGAGAACGGCAGTTACGTGACATTGATTCCTGATGCTACCTTTCTTCTCGACCAACGATACATAGCAAGGCCACACAGTTAGTCAATAATTCATTGTGTCTGTTTGTGGCGGATTCTAAGATATAGTCATAAATTGCAACTCGTCGATTCGTTTGATGGCACGAGTCTTTGTCTTTGAGTGTTGATCTTTCTTTATTTTGTTTGACCTGCTGTTTGTTTTTGTTCTTACTTCAGTTTGCTTGCCGACGCTTTCCTATTTGTCTTTCCTTGTTAGTATATTGTCTGTTATAGGTTGTCTTGTCCATCCAACATGCACTTTATATTTACACGTCGTCATCGAAGTTAATTTATTCCAGTCGTTATTTTGTGTAATTTCATATCATGTTATGCCAACATGTTCAGTCCACAGACTAGCATTGTGTGTGTTTTTTTCAACTCCCTCAATTTGTCATTACACCGGACATCTAGCTATCGTGATGTATGTGATGACCTTAACTCGTGGGTAGTGAGATCGGATACATAGCCTTCATGAATAAGGGCGAACAATAGGTGGTTCATATGCATGCTGTTTATGTGAAAACTCATTTGGAAATAGTAAACAGTAGGCAGTAAGGCGTTTACCCTGGCAACATTGTTAGAAAAAAAGCTAGTTTTGCGGATTGACAGAATCCGTCTTAAACGAAATATATGTCTAGAGGAAGTAACTAACACAAACGCATGTTAAGTCGGACACATTGACCTCTGAGTTAAAGATGGTCTTAACCAAGAGTCAGACACATATATAATTATGTTTCTGAGAGAGAGAGGAAGAGAGAGAGAAGAGAGAGAGAGTTGGAGGAGATAGGACGGAGAGAGAAAGTGGGGGGGGGGGGGTAGCTTAGAATCATGACACGGAAAGAGAACTCACTTCAAAAGATGGATATGCTGGGCTAGAAAGAGGAACCTGCAGGCTGTCACTTGAGGTGACACTTGAAGGGGAAGGTATATCGAGTGTATCACGTTTAATTAACGTGGTATTGATTGCGATCCTCTATCCCCGTTTTCCCCTTAATCTATCTTATATTAGTTTTATTTGTCTTTCTCCGTTATTGTAGTTTTTCTGTCCCCGTCCCTCTTTCCCGTTTTCTTATATTGCCTCTCTCTCTCTCTCTCTCTCTCTCTCTCTCTCTCTCTCTCTCTCTCTCTCTCTCTCTCTCTCTCTCTCTCTCTCTCTCTCTCTCTCTCTCTCTCTCTCTGTTTTATATTTTATTTTTAAATCCCAGCTCTGCAGTGTTATATCACGTAAAATTATGAGAATTCATTCCAAGAGTTAGATTTGAGATGAGTTAAAACTTAAAAACCGAATCCTTGAACATCTGGGTTTCCTGAAAGGAAATGATACAAAAGCCTCTCAGACCCATTCATCTGAGAAAGGTGTCAACAAGCACTGAAAGAGAGTTGGCAGGAATTAAAAATGGCCACTCATGAACTAGCTTGCTAAATGAGATACAGAATCACGTAGGAACTCGAACGCATATGTAGTGTTATAGAAATAAAGTTTATGGCTAAAGAGAATGTAGACAAAAGGTACATAAAACATGGCAGGTACTAGTCAACAGCGAAGCGTGTGGAACACACATGTCGAGTCCATAGCAAGGTAATGCTACGCTACAGATAAGTAATATTTATATGTATTTTCATTAGTGTATGTTTGTTTTTGTGTGTGCTGACATAGTCTTTAGCTGCAACGTCCATTCTGTCACTTGTGATTGTGTTCTAGTCAATATTTAGACAGTTAGCGTTCACACGTGGCCTTTCAGTAAAAGAAAGCAAGAACGAAGACGGATTGTTGAAAGGTACAGTTGATTCCAGAGTAGTCATAGTTAGGTGGTGTTGATATGACACCTTAAAGTGAATTGCCTTGAACTGTTTCGTCAAGCCTGGGACTCTTGACATCCGAATTTGGCAAGAAGTTTGTTCGAGTTTGCTTTCCGTAACCATTGACTGTGCCTAGTCTACCTACAAAGCAGCAGGTGTGTGTCTCTCTTCGTCTGGTTCCTATTGCTTGACCTGTCCGAAATGGCAGACCCTACCAGTAGTTGCGCTACCGTCGGCATAGTTCTTGTGGTCATTGGAACACGCAAACCTATCTACCATTGAAAGGTTGGGAACGACAGAAGGAGGTAACATTCAAGATGTGAGCTTGCAAGGAAACCGCTTCAGCTGTCAGATCTCAGCTGGGTAGTCGGTGGGAGATATTGGCCAGCATTACGAAAACTAGCTCCGTGGCGACGAGGTTACGGATGCAGTTCCTAATCCCGCATACCGCGTTCGAAATACAGCTTTAGGCGATTTCGGCAGAAGACCGCCTTGCGTTTTTTTTTAACGAAATGGTATGGGTGCCGGTCATTCAGAAAGCAAAGGCAGTCTACTGAACGTAAACTTGCCCAGGAATCACGAACAGATAAAAGTGATGGGGTTGACTGCTTACTTCATGTAAAGGATATGCAACTAACTAACTAACTTCCGGTCACGAACATGGAGGATAGGCAGTGAAATGGTTAAGGCGTCTGGCGTGTTTATGCTCGTGGCCACCGTTTGCATTCGCATTTGTCTCCTGTTGGACTGGTAGTTTTTGGTCCCGTCGCCCTGCTACTGAGTTGAGTGCGTGGCGCGACGCTGTGAGCTGTGAATTTCGTGTGAAATACTTTTAAATGTGCCCGAGTTTTTGGAGCGTGAACTTCATGTTCAGAGCAATGTCGGCTGGCTATGTCCCAGAATTGACCGATGTTTGTGTCTTATGCAGACATGTGTGACTGCTGGTCTTCTGGTTGACTGCCGCTTCCTTTGACGATGAACTGTGTTTTGTGGAGTACTGTTGTTTTAGCATTCTGGAGACGGCATTATGTATAGTGGGATGTTTTTCACATCTGTCCGAGATGTTGCGGCGTGAATTGCATGCTCGGAAAATGGCGTAGCGGGCTAGAAAACATCTAGAAACGGAACAACACCTAGAAATATCTGTATGCATGGCTGCTGGTTGTGACGCAGAAGTGACAGGCTTTTTTTCCTTGTTTTCTAATGACTGCTGTTTCCATCGATGATGAACTGCATGTTTCGTAGTGGACTTTTGTGTTGGCATTCTGGCAACGGCATTATATACAGTGAAAGATTTTACATCTGTCCGAGGTTGTTTTGTTGCGTGAATTGCTCGGAGATAAGATGGCGTGGCTGGCTAGAAAATATATAGAAACGTAACACCAACATCCAGAAACATCGAGACTTTGTAGATGAACATCTGGTTGGGAAAGTGACTGGCACTTCCATCAAAAATTAGCGGTTTGTTTAGTGGAGGACTTTTGTGGTGACATTCTGGTGTCGGCATTATGCACAGTGTGCCTGAGCGGGCTGTTGTTTGTCGAGACTCCTGTCTTTTCCACTTTTCACATGGGACAGTGGGGAACATTTTATGTGATATTCACTGGCACAGGAACGGGGCATAATGGGGACGACCCGTTGCTGTGATGTTGGAACCGCGACTGAACTGAACTAACTAGTAAAACAATAATAATGTAGATATTAGTTGTAGAGTGCTGACACAAGACACGCAGTAAAGTCAGGAGATGATGTGTGTGATAGTGGATCTATAATAGGCTGAAGGGAGAGAAGTATACACGTTATAGTTTTAGAGTTATCGGAAGACATTAATTACGATCAAAGTGCTTATCAATATATATATATATAACTATAAACGATAAAGGTAGTTGAGTTGAGCTAAGAACCGACTCACTGCACTCCGTCTCCTCGTTCTACAGCCAGCGAAGAGTCACACTATTAATCGTTTCTACCGCCATCTGATTGAAAGTTCTCCTTGTCTTACCTCTCAGTTTTGAGTTTCTTCCAGAACCCCTGCCAATTTCCCGCAATCTCATTCTTTCCACATACTGGTTCTCAATCTGTTTCCCCGACTTCTCCTTGCCAGCCTATCAGCTTGTTCATTCCCCCGCACTCCTGCATGGCCAGGGCAAAATATCCATACAATTCTCACAATATGTGACCTCTGAAGCGAGGTGAGCTATTCCAAACGAAACATTCATTTATTTCTCCACCTTACTAAGCATACTCCTTGAGTCCGTAATGAATACAATGTGTGTTACAGTGGTCTCCCCTAACCAACGGAATGCCACTGTTACTGCTTCCACCTCCATTATCATGCTGGATGTCGTAGTCTCATATACAAAGACTCTGCTTTTTCTAGACTCGCCCATTAGCCTTCGCATAAATGTAGTCCCATTTGTTTGTTTTTTTGCATATGCTTTACAGGACATCGCTGTCAACACCAGCGTCTTTCAGCTGTATGTTGATTTCTTGGCAAGATTACGCTCAGTAGTTTGCCATTGCTTTCTGAGCGGCCGGCTCACATACCCCGTATGTTACCTATGCGATTCGAACCACTGCTGATTCTCACCGTCATCACATTACCGACGAGAGTATACGAGATTACGGAGAAAAGTCATAACCTCTAAGCCACAAAGCCGGCAGTCCCATATTAGTCACCACAATTTGGGTGTGAAGTGTTAGTCTATCATATATGCTAGACCGCGACATATGAGATGTGGTTACCAGTACCCTTTCCCGTCGCCTCTTCTTCCCACCTTGTACGCTCGCTCGCTTTGAACTCAAGCGTAGTCAATACACACTACTTCTAGTAATACTGGTCTTAATTGTGCGTGTGGATTAGCTTTACCTATTAACATTGTCCCTCGCCATTAGGCGAACCCGCTCTGAATTCATAGGTACTTGTCATTAACGTTCACAAGTCAAGGACGATAGTCCGACTGTTCGGTGTAGGGTTTGAACCCCTTACCTTCGCATCAGCATACCAGGTGTTTAAGAACACGGTTCTTATCCATTCGCCACGCCGACCTACGCCGTGCTGTTGATGAGCGTTATTTACCAGTGTATGCCGAAGTATAATTAGTGTTACAGTTCCTATCCTCGGTTCTCTTGTAAATAAAGCTAATGGCCGACGTTTGGTGCGGGAGAGCCTGGCATATGATACCACAACATCTAGCTTAAGAATGGCGATGGAGGCTGTCACTGCAGCTTTCCGCTGGATGGAGAATACGATACACACACATCGTGATTGTAACTAACTCAGAAAGCATGCTGAGGAAGGTGAGGACAGGCACGCTTCGCTTCGGAGATCACCGCAAGTATAACCTGAATCTCTTCTCCGGTGTGCTGGGAATTAACAGGCGGACAGATTGGCTGGCTATGCAAAACTTGGTGGAGTATTGATGCATCACAAGGCAGACGTTGTTGCGGCTTTGTGGGAGCAGGTGTACACCTCGGAGGAGCAAATGGATCATCATGGTCTGGCAAGAATGCGGCAGCGAGGAGTGACGAGGGGATCTGGCCGACGCTCGACGCTTAGAGGAAAGAGGAAAGGCGAGACGGATATATAATCAGATTGCTTCTGGTACTATTGGTGTTGGAACTCTTCGCTGGCTGCTGAGGATGGGGACGGAGCACTTATGGGAATGCCCCGAATTCTGTGATGTCGGTTCCTAGTTCAATCGATCAATCAATCATAAATAAAGTTCTTTCGTTCGTTCTCTATCTTTCGCCCCTACCACCCCCTCCCCCGCACTCACATGCATTGGTACCTAAGAACGCGTATCATTCCACCTCTTGACATGAGGTTTCACCAAGGGAGTTCTGGTTATAATTTGCTTGATTGATTCTCATTATCGTTGTCATTCCCCTATGCATTTTTAGACATAATTTTTATGGTCTCCCATTAAGCGTGTGTAGTTTATCTTGCATCTCATTTCATGTGTGGCACTGGAGGGCAATATCACTAGCCAAGTTCA
Source organism: Cepaea nemoralis (assembly GCA_014155875.1). Taxonomy (NCBI): domain Eukaryota; kingdom Metazoa; phylum Mollusca; class Gastropoda; order Stylommatophora; family Helicidae; genus Cepaea; species Cepaea nemoralis. Next base: position 39,674 of record JACEFZ010015137.1, read on the forward strand.
GATCATCGAGTTGCTCTCTCAGGGTAAATTGATTTCCAGTTCTGGGTTGGAACATGCGTTGCTTTAAAGTGAACACTGTGTGAGATAGAACGAGTGAGATACAATTCCTTATGACAGAAGGAGTAAAATTCCATATGAGTTTTGCAGAAACCCGTGATTGTGTGTGCGGGCATCTGTCTGTCTGTCTGTCTGTCTGTCTGTCTGCCTGCCTGTCTGTCTGTCTGTCTGTCTGTCTGTCTGTCTGTCTGTCTGTCTGTCTGTCTGTCTGTCTGTCTGTCTGCCTGCCTGCCTGCCTGCCTGCCTCTCGCTATATATATATATATACACACACACACACACACATATATATATATATAATATATATATATATATATATATATATATATATATATATATATATATATATATATATATATATATATATATATATATATATATATTGTGTGCGCATGCGTATACACTACCTGAAGTGACCCAACGAAGGCCCCAATTTTACCAGGCACCACTTATAGCGGCTGCAATATTTGAAAGTCCCGAATAAGTAAAATATGTGGTGAGGGATTCTATTCTGGTATTTTTACACGTCACTTCTGGTACTTGTGAGTTGATATGTGGTAGAAAGTAGTGCAAATCAATCTGTAGTAGTAAGCTTCCAGTTTTTTTGTTTTTGTTTTTGTTCGCATATCCTTTACATACTGACCAATAAAAAGATGTCAATTGAAACGAGAAAAAGAGTGTTGAGATGCTACATAGAACCTGTACTTTTATATGGATGTGAAGCAATCAGACTTAAAAACATATGATGGCCGTAGAAATGTGGTTTCTGAGGGAAATGCAAAGAATACCATGGACAGCCAGAAAGACCAATGAACAAGTTCTTCAAGAAACAAATGAAGATCGTACACTGATTAGAGACAGACGTAGACAGTCACAATTTTCTGGGCATGTTATGAGAAGAAATGATTTGGAGAACTTGGTGACAACTGGTAAAATCGAGGGGAACAGACCAAGGGGAAGACCTAGAAGCAAGTACCTGGATGGCTTGGCCTTGTGGCATGGTCGAGACAGAAACACTGAGCTGATCCACGACGCTGGTGATCGAGTGAGATGGTAGAACATGACCGCCCACGCTTACCGGCATGGCACATGATGGATGGATGGATGGATCCTTTACAGGACATCGCTGTCAACATCAGCATCCTTCAGCTGACTGTTGATTTCTTGGCAAGATTACTTACGCTCAGTAGTTTAAGCGTCCAGTTACTATTACCAAATATAACGGGGTTGCGCGGTATCGCAGTGGCTTGCACGCTTGCCTGCTGGTCCGGTGGTCATGTGTTTGAATCACAGGTCGACCTAACCTAAAATGGACACCTGGAAATGCTCTGGGAAGTAAAGACGGTTGGTCATCCTGATATTGACTTCATCACCCATCGAGTTCCTATTTGGATTTTAAAATACGGGTGAGCACATATATCTAATGATAACCAGTGCTTTGAAAACGTTGTCTTTACTTTCTTTTTATATAACGACCTTAATGTTAGTCCCAAAAATCTCCCCGTGAAAAGCGTTGTTTGATCGCGTACACTACGGGGTAATTTAATACCTATCTGAATCCTAGGAGTCTTGGAAGTTTATCATGTACTGAGTAACCAGTTAACACATGGAGGGTTATTTTGCACATGTATTAATGTAAAGTACTTATTTAACTATGCACAAACATGGTGGTTTCTTTCTTTTTAGCATAGTTTGTATGTGTTTTTCGCTGACACTTATTGATAACAACATAAATGTTACCATTTATGATTGTAATTTTGTAAAGTGAACTGATTACAGTTTGTTCTTTCGTCTAATTTCTTCGCGTTTTGTTGTTCTCGTGTTATGTTGTTAGCCACGTTGTGTTTACATATTTGAGAATCGCCGCCATCACCCAAGTCGTCCAGGTTGTGTCGCGTAGTTCCAATCAACATTGCATTGTTTAGTCGTGAATATTTGATAGCCGAGTTAGTACCTTCTGGTTGTCAGGGCGACATTACATCCCCCAGCCCACTGCTTAATCCCTGCCTCACAGATGACAAAGTAAATGGACCCGCAAGTGGTAAATTTGTACGCAGCGCAACATTAGTTCCTAGTCTGAGACTACACCGTACTTCTGAATATACACTGTTAAACAATTTGATGGTTGTTCAGTCAGATACTGAATAAACACATCCACCGTTAGGAATACAAAGGATATAGGGATCATTTTATGAACAAAGTTTAAAAAATAGTTAGTTGCATAACATTTACAGGACGTAGTAGCAGCTTTTGGCTGTTCGTGATTCCTGGGCAAGTGCTACTGGTACTATTGGGGTTGGAACTCTTCGCTGGCTTCTGAGGATGGGGACGGAGCGCTTATGGGAATGCCCCGAATGCTGTGATGTCGGTTCCTAAATCAATCAATCAATCAATCAATCCTGGGCAAGTTTACGTTCAGTAGTTTGCCATTGCTTTCTGAACGACCGGCACCCATACCACTTCATAAAAAACGAACGTAAGATAGTCTGCTGCCAAATCGCTCACAGGTGTGTTTCGAACGAGGTATGCGGGATTACGAACTGCGTCCGTAACGCCTTTGCTACGGAGCAGGTGAAGTTTTCCCACAAGCTCAAGACACACACCCCCCCCCCCCCTCTCTCTCTCTCTCTCTCTCTCTCTCTCTCTCTCTCTCTCTCTCTCTCTCTCTCTCTCTCTCTCTCTCTCTCTCTCTCCGTCCTATACCGCAATGTAATATAGGCAGTAGATGACAGACTACCGACAATCATTCAGTCGGATGTCATGTTATTTCTTTCAGCTATTTTCTAACATTCTTTCTCTTTTAACAGCTGATCGGGTCGTTGTTTGCTTATGTTGTGTTACTAACAATGCTGTATGAATAAATACTTGTACAGAATACCGAGAACCACTCATGTCAGTAGGAGCGTTGACCTATTATAACTGATTTATTCATGTAACGCGGAACGATTCCTTGTCATAAGCTATTCTTCAAAGTGCATTTCAAAACAACTGCAGAACAGTGGCAGTAATGCACAGATATCATTGTAGAATGGAGAGATTATAATATACACGAGGTAGTCCAAGACTGTGGGAAAGAACGCATCCATTGTGGTACACCAATGGCACATATAATGGGTTATGGGATGGAAGAAGAGGTGCTGTATGTCTTTTACAAAGTCGCGGCATCATCGTATTTCTGTTACAGTGTCTTATTATTATTGCTTCTCTATTTACACTGTTTTTCTGTTACAGTTTTGTTCTATTCCAGTATCTTATTATTGCTTTTCTATTGCAATGTCTTTCTGTTACAGTTTTGTTCTGTTAGAGTGTCTTATTATTATTACTTCTATATTAACAAAGTCTTGCCGTTACATTTTCTTCCTGTCACAGTCTCTTATTATTGCTGCTATATTACGTCTTTCTGTTACAGTTTTGTTCTGTTAGAGTGTCTTATTATTATTGCTTCTCTATTAACAATGTCTTAGCAGGTGCGCATGGCCGAATGGATAAGAACGGTGTTCTTAAACATCCGGTGTGCTGATGTCGAGGTTAGCGGTTCAACCCCTACATCGGACAGCTGAACTAAAATGTTGACCTGTCGTCCTTGACTTGGGGACGTTAATTACAAGTACCTCTGAAGTCGGAGTGGGTTCGCCTGATGGCGAGGGACATTGTTAATTTCCCCCCTCCCCGCATATACTATTACAGGACATCGCTGTCAACACCAGCATTTTACCATTGTTGTTAATTTCTCGGCAAGATTACGCTCAGTAGTTTACCAATGCTTTCTGAGCGGCCGGCTCACATACCCCGTAAGCAACGGGCGCGGCGAGAACCGCTAATGGAAAGCTAACCCATACGCAAAATTCAGTCCATTACTACTATAAAAATAGTGTGTGTGGACAACGTTTGAGTTCAAAGCGAGCGAGCGCAAAAACTAACAAATAAACAAACATACAAACAATGTCTTACTGTTACAGTCTCTTTCTGTAACAGTCTCTTATTATTGTTGCTCTATTACTATGTCTTTTTTGTGACAGTTTCGTTCTGTTAGAGCAGTGGTTCTCAACCTTTTTCGGCCCGTGCCCCCCTTCACCATATTTTCAGAACGTCATTCCCCCCCTTTCGTATTTCCTACCTAAAAATGTGGCCCGTGCCCCCATTCACCATATTTTCAGAACGTCACCCCCTCCCCCCTTTCATATTTCCTACCTAAAAATTCCCTCCTCCCGCCCCTACACAGTATACGTAATAATGGAAGCACATACTAAAACAAGACTAGACGTCCACATAAAACGTGATGTGTGGGTCTACTCACTTTATAAAATGAATTTTAGAAGGGTGAGACATACAGAACCGTAAAGTATGAAGGGAAAAACAAAATCAAGTAATCGTTTTTTGTATTAACGTGATCTTGAAATAATCTTCATTCTCTCCCCCCCCCCCCCGGAAACCCCAAAATTCCCCCCTGGGGGGATGGGGGAAATTCCCCACAGATTGAGAACCACTGTGTTAGAGCGTCTTTCTATTACAGTGTCTTTCTGTTACAGTATCTTTCTATTACAGTATTTTTCTATTACAGTGTCTTTCTGTGACAATGTCTTTCTATTATGTTGCATTTCAAATACAGTGTCTCTCTTTAAGTGGGTCTTACTATTCTATTGCAGTGTCTTTCTGTTACAGTGTGTTTATATTACATTATGTTTTAGTACAGTGTCTTTCTATTACAATGTAATTTAGTACAGTGTGTTTTAGTACAGCGTCTTTCTATTACAGTATGTTTTAGTACAGCGGATTTTAGTACAGTGTCTTTCTAGTGCAATGTCTGTCTAGTACAGTGTATTTCTATTACAGTGTCTGTCTGTTATAGTGTCTTTCTATTACGGTGTCTTTTTGTTTCAGTGTCTTTCTATTTTATAGTGTCTTTCAATTACAGTGTCTTTCTGGTACAGTGTCTTTCTATTATACTGATAAGGTGCCCGGGTCGACCTTGCTTCGTCAACTATATATGAAAGAATTTTGGGAGAGAGAGAAAGAGTAGATAAATATCAATCACCTCTTGTCACAACGCCTGGAACTAGTACACGAAGGACTACTCTGACAGGTTAATTGTAACACGTTTAACTATAAAAAGTGTCCACTGGTAATTTAGGTAAATTGACTCGCATGCATAATTAGTTTATACAGATAATAAGGTTCCTCAATCATATACTAGGTCTTAGCTTGAACTTAGCTGAATGAATATTATGTTTCAAGCAACATACCTTGCTTTCATTGGTTATTCTATGCATGATTTCCGATTGTCCCATTGTTGTATTTTATTTTTACCTCTTTCCGAGTCCAAGATTATTACGTTAACTGATTCAGTGCGGAAGGATAATATATCGCCAAATGTGACGTCCACATTTGGACAAAGGGACGATATATTGCCACACTAGGATCATCGTGTTATTTTTTTTATTTCGTGGTATCTTCCACAATTTCAATGCTAAGTGAACGGAAATTTACATTATAATACTTGTTCATTTGACTGTGTAACATGTGTGATCCACACCTACGTTTTATTTGGCACTGAATCAGTTAACGCACAACTACATTAGAATAGAAAGTATCCACTGGAAGTACCCACTGTCTGGCACTGAAAGAGTTCTCAGCTATCAAATCAATATCGTTACATTTTCACGGGACCAGGATAATTATCACGCAACTAGGAGAAGACAAGACAGAACACGATTACACATTGAAAGACCTCATTTACAATTGTCACCTCAATATATTTCACTTGGAAGGAACTCGTAGACAAGTACTCAATAACTACATTAAGTATGTTGAAATCGAGGACTGACGTACTGACTGCTGTATAGTATCAGCAAATTCGTTTAACAAGTGCCGAACTGTTGCCGAATCTCTAAACGTATTCGAAGTATCTGAAACTAACAGTCGCCAACAGACGAAATGTAATATGCGGGGCGCATTGTTTAAACCTTGAGAAGTGGAGAGAAAATGGCGTAGTCAAGACAGGGCTGTTGTCTCCAGCCGGCATTAATAATGAGCGGTGTCATTCGATTCACTTGCTACAATAGTCGTCTGCAGGAATATATTAACGCCACGTGTTGTATGGAAATCGTGTTAGCCAGCCTAAACTAAGCACCGTTACCTTACAGCATTATTGCTTTATAGTTAATTTGATAGAAGTACACGTGGCTGTGGTTTTCTTTTGTCAGCTCGTCGTTTGCAACAGTTGAGCTTGCCAGTTTGAAGTTATTGAGTCAAACGTGTAGGCCATTGATTTTGTTTCAGCATTATCTACAGGAAATGTTCTCAGAAGTAAAGGCGGCTGGCGTGAAACTGACCACACTACACATGCAATGCCGATTGTTCTTTAAAGATTATATTGGGCTATCAGCCCATTATACATAAGAGCGTTGGAAAGGGACAAGTACTTTACAAATTCCGTTCCCGAGGGATTAAAGTAATTAAAGCGCTTGCTTAGCAAGACAATGACCGTTTCAATTCTGTGAGGTGACGAGTGTATCGTTTCTTACCATTGCGCCTCTGGGGTCTACATAACCTCATTAAATGGGTACCGGGTAGTTTTTAGAATTGTTTGGGAAGAATAGGCAGGAAGGGTGGCATCAGGCCACCCCGCCTCAGTATCCTGTGAAGGAATAACACTTCGCACGCCAAAGGCAGAATCTGTCAAAGGACTATTATAACTTTGTTTTGTTTTTCGTTTTTTTTTTTTTTTTAGCATTTTCACAAAAATAGAACAAATTAGAAAGAGCTTGGAGGCAACTGAGATGTGGTTTCCGAGACCAGTGCTGAGAATGCCTTGAACAGAGTAACTAACAAGAAGCGCCTGGAACAGGCTAAAGAAAGTAGACATTATGCTAACAAATGAAATACATTTTGTTCTTTGGTAATGAGAAGAGAGCGCTTGGAAAATATCGCAACTACAGGAACGATCAGTGCTAGATTTGGCAGGGGTGGACACAGAGAAAGATTGCTGGATGGGCCGCGACGGTGGTATTAAGGAATATCATTAGTTAAATTGTCCAGAACACCAAGGACCGAGATCTGTGGAGATTTATGAATGCTTGCGTCAGTTGGTAGGGTGCATGATGATGATGAAATAAATGAAGTGGTAAAGTGTTTTAATGCGTTCTAAAAAAATAATTTGTCTGTTTCTTCTCTTCTTTAATCGATAACTGCAAGGCAGTTTCCTGCAGTAGCAATCTGCTTTCACTCGTCGCCGTCATGGTTAATTAGCGTTACTCTTCAATTGCAAGATCTATTTCTGTATTGTCGTCTTATTTTCTCCTTGATTTAAACGAATATTTTCTCCTGCTGAAGACATGTCAGTGCTGCTCAAACTCCTTTGGGAGAAATTCAAAAGGAACGAGGATTTGCTCTTTCAGAGATTCTTCGAAAGCATGCGGAATATGTTTCAACATCATTGGTTATCTTATGTTTTAAAGTATAACACGGACTATACATATACTTGCATTCTGGGAAATCCAGTGAGTATTAAAGTTAGTTGCATGTTCTTTACAGGACGTCGCAGTCAACACCAGTATTTATTGAGATGTTTGTGATTGCCATATGCGACTTAGGACGACTTAGCAGGTAATTTAGATTCATTGTTCGTAATACTATCGCCTATGGCTGATATGCGTGTTTTTAACTGTCACTGGTAGACACACAGGAACCGACCATATTTGGGTTGACACAGTTGATCACGCCACAGCGCGACAAGCAACTGGAGAAAACTCTTCGTGGCGCCAGCCGTCAATTTATCTTCCTGACTGTTCACGTTTCTGTGCATCATTTCTGAACCCACACCTTTCTGACTGGCGGTGCTGAGGTCTTCTCACTGTGATTAATTCTGTCCTTGTCTTGAATTAAGTTTAAGTTCTTTCACTACACTATTCACAACAACTAGTAATTTAGAACAGACTCAACATGTCCGGAATAACTCAACACAAGTATGGTTTTATACTTCTTTGTGTCTCCAAATAATGTACAACTTACATTAGCACTTACACCATATTTTTCTTTAAACACAATATTTAGAGACTACAAAAGTAGAGGCACAATATATGGCCGTTCTCTGGACTCAGAACCAGGTCCGACACTGACCGTGGCTCTCGTCTGACTGCCTGAAGGTGACGTTTTGTCATCTCACAAAACGTTCGAAGCGCTTTTCACGCTTTTGTGACCAGTGCCGTGGGAGGTCATTTCACACGGTCTCCTCATGTAGACCGCGCTTGTTACAAACTCATGCCATGTTCCAGGCCTGTATAAACTGGTCCATGGCAATGATTTTCTAGACAATGTTGCGTTCAGTAGTTTGCCGTTGCATTCTGAACGACCGCCGCTCTTACTATTGCAAAACCAACGGAACGCGATCTGTTACCATATCGCAAGCAACTGACTTCGAACCCGGTATGTCGGAATTGCGAAACTGCATACACCACTCTAAGCCACAGGTGCGGACAATGTATATAATAAAGAAGATACAGCCAGAATGCATGTACGGGCAGTTGTTTGAAGGGAGGCAGAAATCCACTGTTAGGACTATAACCTTCGTTTGTGTGCCATGACGCGCTGGTGTCAAAGAAAATGACCAGATAGGCACTTTGGCTAGTTCTGCGACTATTGTCCACGATCCACCAATGGACCAAGCAGACATCATAGGTGCTGTTGAATATTATATATGTTAAATTCAGTAGAATAGATGAAACAATGGGCTTGCTCAGGATAAGAGACTACTTTAAGATCAAGGAGGGAGTTGTCACGACTTGAAGGCTTTGTACGGGACACAAGAAAACTGGTGAACAACACCGAACTGGTCTGATCGGCCGTCACACACTCGCAGAAATACGGACGTGGAGAGCTCAGCACACATGGGCTTGTCCGGCACGCGGCAATGTTAGTCCATGTTTATAAATTGATAGTATGTTACATAATGAAGAAGTCACTCACACAACACGAACATAAGATACACACTCTATATAAACATACGATAAACATATTTGAACAGAAGAAAACTAGAAGAGACCAAACAAAGAAGCCATGCAAAACCAGGTACTTAGGAAAACACTATTAAATAAGATCAAGCTCGGATAATAAAAGTACATCAGGCTTTAAACAGATATATCTTATTGTTGAATGGCCAGTGTTTAGTACAGGAGAGCTTAGCATATGATATTACAGCTTCAAGTCTGAGAATGGAGTTGGGGGAGGTTACTGTAGATTTCCGCTGGTTGGAGAATAAACTGTATAGACATGTTCTAATTATAACTGATTCACAAAGCGTGCTGTCAAAGGTAAAGACTAGCATGCTTCGTGCATAATGCCATACATCGATTAAGAGGTCGCGGGTTGTCAGCTTTCGCAGGATCTTTTCTCCAGGACACTCTGGTGTGGTTGGAAATAAGCAGGTAGACCGATTGACTGGTGCCGCATCATTAAGAGGTGATTTGATGCATGATAAAGGCAAATGTTGTGAATGTCATCAGGGAGCATGTGAATAATGCATTAGAACAGACAGACTATCATAGTGTAGAGAGAATGCAGCAGAAAGAGGTGATCAGAGGATCTAGTCGACAGTCGTCACTCAGAGGTAAAGCGACAGGGACATATAATCAGATTGCAATGGGCACCATCAGTATTGGAACTCTTCGCTGGCTGTTGAAGTTAGGACTGAGCGCTTATAGGAATTCACCGAGAGCAATGATGTCGGTTCTTGACCCAACTCAACTCATATCTTGTTGAACGATGTGCTTTAGGAAGTAGTGCATGGAAAGCATGCAAGAGGAAAACGCTACATGTGAGTGGACAACATAAGGAGACTAATGGTAAGAAGCCTGTCTGAGTGCACTGTGAAGACGCAGCTCAGAGCTGTGCTGTTATAACTATCAACTGTAGGAATTCTATCGAAACAACAGTTAGTTGGATATCCTTTACAGGACGTTGCAGAGAACCCCAGCATTTTTGGGCTGAGTATGATTTCTTTACACTCAGTAGTTTGTCATTGCTTTCTGAACTACCGGCACTCATACCATTGCATGAAAACCTGCACAAAGCGGCCTGCTTCCAAGTCGCCTGCAGCTATGTTTCGAACGTGGTATCTAGGATTGCGAATTGCCTTCGCAACCCCTTCACCACATCAGCGGCTCTATCTGTATAAACATATTATATTACCCCCTGATAGAGCTAACGAAGTTTTCCTGCACTTGCCTAAAGTTTCCACAGATGCACAAGTTAATGAATACCTGCCAGCCCACTGCAACGTTCCGGGAGACGAGGTAGCAGATCAACTTACAGAGCTGGAAGATCTCTCATCATCTCATGTCATCTCATATTGCCAATGCGGTGTCGAGGTAAAACATAAACAGCGGGAGAGTGTAATTCAGTATAATTTAGGTTTATGAAGAGGCATACATTTCTATTAAAGCTTCTTTCGGGGCAAAATAGACATGCAGAGTACACGAAAACCAGGATTTTCATCGACTTTCACGGCAAGATTACGACATTTTTCGAATGCGAACAGGATAAAAAAAAAAGATTGAAATATCATCTACATCACTTGTTCAGTATTAATTCGTGGGCTCTCTTTATATGTGGCATTAATGCCACGAAGGCAAGACACCTTTTATAGTTCTACTCTACTTATAGTAGCGTGAAACAAATACGGCATCAGCCTTAATCTTCAACGGCTGTATGGGCACATGATTATCTTGAAGCTATTCGTAACTGCTGCTTTCATTGGCGTCATTAACGTCCAGGTCTGAATACGAACGAGGAAGAAGTATGGAGCCATTCAAGTCAGACACAAGAGCCCCATTCAGGCAGTGATTCGTATTTGTATATAGCAGGAGCCCCATAATTGTAGGCCAGGCAACAATCGATGGGTGATGTGGTCAGTATCACACAAGAAACCTTTAATTCTCAGGGGGAAATATCTGGTAGCAATTTTAACTGATTCAATCATCATCATCATCATCATCATCATCATCATCATCATCATCATCATCATCATCATCATCATCATCATCATCATCATCATCATCGTCATCGTCATCGTCATCGTCATCGTCATCGTCATCATCACCATCATCATCATCATCCACTTTTGCCGTCAAGCGTCGTGGGGAGACAGATTCAGTGCTAAACAGTAGGTTTGGACTCCCCCCCCCCCCAAAAAAAAAAAATGGATGGCGAAAAAATGGGAAGTGGGGATATGTCACGGTTATGACTTAAAGCTGTTAATATGGTAGCAGACATGTTGTATTAATATGTAGTGGTAATATTTCGGCGATATATAAGTTCTTGGCAGATAGGGAAGTCGCTTAAGACGATTGATCATCCCATGTGTCGTGTCCTCCTTTAAAGTGTCGTCCCTGGAGTGAAGAGAGTCAACACCCACATTATAATATTTTTTTCCCTATCAATATCCTGGAGAATCCACCAGCTTCCGTCCAACACACTCCATCAACCTTTTCCTATCACTCTCTCACTGTCGTACTATGCCCCCTCTCATACTTCCCCAACGCAACATACTCAACAACTCTTGCTTCTAAAAATTAATAAAGATTAATTTATTAAAAGAAAAGTGTAACGTATATGAGACGTGTATGCGAAGAAAATGCGTGATGTGTTCTATACTGTGTGTATGATCGGACTTTCAGATAATAGCATAGTTTCTTCATTGCAAGGGCACACCACAGCACATTAAATCATAACCAGTGCACCTCACCCGGTGTCGAAACCCTCTTGCCGGATACTGACTGTCATCTGTAGCCACCTGGTAATCCATCTTCATGATCATCCGAAATAGATACTGTTTGTAAGTACAGATTGATTACGGACTGATTGTCAACTAACTTTGTAAGTTCCTATCGGTACTAAAGAATGCACAAATCCTTTGTAGTGTATTTAGGTTTTACTGTTAATGTTTCTACACTTGATCCTAACTAGTGTTCATATAGGGTCAAGTATATGTCATATGTAATATTACACTGGAATCTAGCACACGATGTGACGTATCCGTTAATGTTCTCGTTCCTTAAACAATGTTTGTCCGATGTGTGATATATCAACAATTATCACCCATCCTATGTGAACCATACCACGCAGGAGTCGTTATATTGGCTGGCTCTTCTGGGCCATGCCATGGTGAACCCTTCTGAGTATGAGTCCAGCGTAAACATATACCATCTTTCTTCTCGGACGTTATTCCTTTTCCGTAAGAATCATTTTAGAGTCCAACTGGTGGTCGTCCAATTGGAGTGCACTTCTTCAAAACCAGTGTTGAGTTTCCTAGTAACTGGTGGGGAACCTGTGGGAAAACCAACACATCATGTGAGAGCACTAGTCACTGATCCTACCGGCTGGGTGTAAGCTTATTACCCTGCTCTGTTATTTTACAGCTAACTACTCTGTCAGAGAGCCTTATAGCTTCTCACCTACGTCCGAATCAGGCTATGATAAGGAAAGACCAATAAACAGAGTGCAACCTCAGTATTCTATTCACCCTAGCAGAGCCAATATCACTATTCTACTCTAACTAGTTTTCCACTAACAGTGCTCATCATCACACTATAGTTTTAACAAGGCTACAGTCTATATTAATTAGAACTAATAGACTATATTGACTACCTTATGCAAAAACCGCCTCATTCCGGGATGACTACTACACTTTGCCATAACGACACATGCTAGTTAATATTAAATTAATCTAACACTGTAGAGCTCTCCCACAAACACGTCCATCATAATCCACGGTTTTGGTCAACTCCCCATCTCCAATCATGGTTTATGGCAAAACCTAAAATTGGTCACGTGACATGGTTGACGTCCTGCAGGTGTTATTTGGGCATATCATCCATTGTCAAGAATCCCTTTTCCGTGGCTTAGTCACTGTCAAAGTTGTCATCACTTGTTTAGACCTCCCCAACAAACTAACGAGTTACTGTATGATCCCAACAACAGTTTTCCCCAACAAGCTGCCAATCTCCTTGATTTCCGGAAACTATAAATTGACAGACGGACTGTTGTCTTCCGAGCTGAGTACTTCCGCTTCCAATCCGACTTGTTTATAATCTGTCAAAGCGATGTATGATTCAGCTCATTCACTTCCTCTACACATCTGCAACTGTTAATTTTGCCCGACATGTGATGGCCGACATCCGATTGCCACCATGATCCCACGGGTTCCATCTGTATTCAAATGTTGACAAACTGTCAAAGCGATGCCGGGATTTGTCTCAATCACCACCGAATGCTCCCAATCCGTCGACCAGATGTACACGTGCAGCTACAAATATTGTCCTGGGATTTTGACATCCGATTTGTTTTTTCTGTTAGTTAAAATAGTTGTCGCTGGCAGATAGTCCGTTTAATCAGAAAGCCTCTATATTAATCATTGGTTAAACGCAAGGTTTTATTTTGTGACACCATGGCACTTAATCAGTTAGGCTGAGTCGAACTGGGAGAACTGGTCAATAATAAAATAAACAAACAAATCTCTGCCTAGACAGGGATTCGAACACATGACCAGCGGGCTATCAGACAGGCGTGCTAGGCACTGCGCCGCTGCGGCTCTCATGAGGCAGAAGAAAACATACAATAATAATGGCACAGCCACTAAGCTTTCGAGATCAATCAATGCATTTCAAGCTCTTTATGTGTGTATGTCTGTGCGAGAGAGAGAGAGAGAGAGAGAGAGAGAGAGAGAGAGAGAGAGAGAGAGAGGAAGAGAGAGAGAGAGGAAGAGAGAGAGTTGAAGTGTGTGTGTGTGTGTGTGTGTGAGAGAGAGAGAGAGAGAGAGAGAGAGAGAGAGAGAGAGAGAGAGAGAGAGAGAGAGAGAGAGAGAGAGAGAGAGAGAGAGAGAGAGAGAGAGAGAGAGAGAGAGAGAGCCATATTGTTCTGCTAACTTCTTCTTGATTCAACCTTTATGAGCTTATTGTTAGCCGTATGTCTGGCTGCCATTGTCTGTGATGTTTGTTAGCTTTGCCCAAACTCCCAAACTGGACTAGATCATTTCCCTTGGGGGGCTACATCCTTGGCATGAACCTCTGCTGATGTAACTCACACAGCAGTGGGGTCACGCGTGTGCTGCTTTGTGGGTCACTGTTTCACATTGGGTATAACTGATGTTGGGAATAAACTGTTTGTATGCGGTTACACCTGTCCGCCTGTCTTTCTGTCTGTCTGCCTATTACTATGTGTTTGCCACTGCAAGTCTGTAATATACACGTACATTTCTCTGCCTGCTCTGTTAGCTTGTCTGCCTATGTGTTTCCTTACCTGTGCGTGTGTCTTTGCTTGACCGTCTGTCTGTCTTTGTATATATCTGTCATTGTCGGTGTGTAGATTAGGTGTGTGTATGTGTGTGTGCGTGCGTGCGATCGTGCGTGCGTGCGAAAATAATTTTGTCCCGAGGCAGTTTCCCCTATGTGTCCGAGATGTGATAGCACCATCATATTTTGTAGGCCTATGAATTAGGCGGAATATTTGGCTAGTTTGTTCCTTTCTTTGTCAAGCTACCTGCTCATGTGTCGAACGCGCACCCAACCGTGCTCGCATGATTATTTATATACTAGGGACGTTCATTTGAAACCCGTTCCAATGGCTTTGTTACAAACGCATGATTAGCAGGTGTGGTAGAATTAAAAAAACATTCATTTTGAATGAATTATGCACCATGGGTTGGTCAGAAGAAGTTCGCCGTAGGCATTCAGGCAAGCACCCCATTGCTTAAGTAGGCGGCGAATGCCGTCCGCAAAAAAATTTTTATTCTATATAAACTTTGACTTATTAAAGTTTGTCTCCATCTTGTTGTTTGCTATCGACCTGCGCCATGGTTGGGTTGTGGTTGTTCACTGAACCAAGTGTTTACCACATTCATTACGTCTGCATCTGTGTGAAATCGTTGCCCATTGAGAGCTATTTTTAGAGGTCTGAACAAATGAAAATCACATGGTGACAAATCAGGACTATAGGATGGATGTTGCAGAATTTCCTACTTCTTCCTTGTTAATGCTTCCTGCACAATCTTTGCGACATACTGACGAGTATTATCGTGCAACAACATCACACCGCGAGAAAGCATGCCGGGTCGTTTATTCTTGATGGCATTTTGCAGCTTGTCTAGTGTTTGCAAGTAGTGGGTAGAGTTGATGTTGCCACCAGGTTCTTTAAAGTCGGACAACAATAGCCCTTCATGGTAAAAAAATGTGCTCAGCATAACCTTACCAGCGGAAACCTGTAACTTGAATGTTTTAGCTTTTGGTGACCCAGCATGCTTCCATTGCATGTTCTCCTTTAGCTGCTCAGCTCAAAGTGGTGACACGATGATTCATCGCCTGCCACTATACGGAAGAGAAATACATCACCCTCCACTCTGTAACGCAGCAAGTGGTTCAAACACCATCCCATGCGTTCCTCTTTTTGGTGGTCGGTCAACATCCGTGGTACCCACTGTGAACACACCTTCCGATATTGCAGTTTCTTACGAACGACCTTTTGAACTGTCCCAATTGACACATCAAATTCTTTCCCTAGCGAACGTATGCTTTGACAACGGTTCATCTGTACTGCTGCATCAATGTTGGCGAGGGTTTTTTTTTTCTGTTGCAAAAATATGCGCTTGACCCGGCCGTCAAAGATCTGTCGTGAACTGACGTCCTTTCCGAAACATTCATGCCCACAGTCTGTCACTGTTGTCTTGACACGCATGTATTACCGTACGCTGCCTGCATTCTTCGATGAATGTCCACTGGTCGACATCCTTCAAATGAAAGAAACTGAATCACCGCTCTTTGAGCTACTTTGGACGGATTTTGGATCAACCCGGTCATTTTCTCAACGGTCAGAAACAGAACCTATGCATCATGAGACGATAAGCACGTGCTCTTTTATTCATTGGTCAGTACTTGTCACATGACTATGACATGATCATGTTCAGCTTACGCAATTACGCGCGGTGCGGCACGAACGGATTTGTGTATAATTATTAGTAGTCAGTGTGACTACTGACCTGTCCGTTGATATCTCTCTGTTGTCTGGCTTTAATACTGTATTGGAGTGCTCCCTTTGTTGGTGTCTGTTTAATTTGTCAGTGTGGCATATGTCTTGTCCGTTGACGTCTGTCCTTATTTTGTACTGATTTAACACTTTTGATGATTGTTTAATTTGTCAGCGTGACTATTTTCAAGTCCGGAAAGGACTATCTGTCTATTGACTAACTTTACTACTGTCTAGACCAGTGGTTCTCAACCTTTTTTGGCCCACGCACCCCTTCACCATATGTTCAGAATATCACCAACCCCCTTTCGTATTTCCTCTCTATAAATCTCCCCCACCCCTACATATTATACGTAAATATGGAAGCTAAATTTAATAACACATACTAGAACAAGTCTAGACGTCTACATAAAACGTGATTTGCGGGTCTACTTACATTATAAAACGAATTTCAGAAGGACGAGACGTATAGAACTGTAAAGTATGGAGGGAAAAACAATTTCAAGTAATCGGTTCTTATAGTAACGTGATCTTGAAATAATTTTAATTTCCCCCCCCCCCCCCCGGAAACTCTAACCAACCCCCCCCCCCCCCCCCCCCCCCCTCAGGGGGGGGGGGGGAATTCCCCACCGGTTGAGAACTACTGGTCTAGACTTCTGTGACTAGGGACAGCTTTCGCAGTTTAGCTACATTCCACCCATGCATCATGTGCCATGCCGATAAGCGTGGACGGTCATGTTTTGCCATCTCACTCGATCACCAGGGTCTTCCCCTTGGTATCTTCTCTTCGATCTTGCCAGTTGTTACCTAGTTCTCCAAGTCATTTCTTCTCATAACATGCCCCCAAAATTTTGACTACGTCTAATGACTCTAATCAGTTTACGATCTTCATTGGTTTTTCTGTCTGTCCATGGTATTCTTTGCATTTTCCTCAGAAACCACATTTCCACAGCCATCAGATGTTTTTCAACTTGACTGTTCATTGTCCACGCTTCACATCCATACAAAAGTACAGGTTCTATGCAGCACTTCAAACTCTTTTTTCTCGTTTCAATTGATATCTTTTTATTGGTCAGTATGTTTTTCATCTTGCAAAGGGCTACCTTCGCAATGGCAATTCTTGTTCCAATCTCTTCAAGGCATCTCCCATCAGATGGTATGACTATTCCGAGATAACTGTACCTATTCACTTGCTTAAGAATATGCCCATTTACTCGTATATCTCATTGTGGTATTTCCTTCTTCCCAGTGACGACCATAATCTGTGTCTTCTTACTATTTAATTCTAACCCTAGTTGTTCACTATGTGCAACAACCGCATCTACTAATTGTTGCAGGTCCTGTTCATTGTCTGCAATCAAGACTGTATCATCTGCTTATCTAATGTTATTGATGTATCGTCCCCAAATGTTGATTCCATCCATATCTTCTATATTTCTGAAAATATTTTCACTGTACAGGAAAAAAAAAACGGTCTGGAGACATTATACATCCTTGTCTCACACCTCTTTTAATAGGCTGATATTGACATACATCATTGTTAATTCTGATGGCAGCTTGTTGTTTCCAATATATGTTTTTTACAAGTCTAAGGTCTTTTCCATCAATTTGTAGATCTTCAAGCATCCTTATGATGTCGACATGCCTTACTTTATCGAAAGCCTTTGCGTAGTCAATAAAGCAAAGATATAGATCTTTGTTTGCCTCTATAGAACGTTCAGTTATTCTTCTCAGTATATACACAGCATTTACTGTACCCTTGCCTTTTACAAACCCACATTGTTCTTCTCCAATTTCGGGTTGTACTACTTCATATCTCTTTGCATGATAATTCTCAGCAAAATCTTCGTGGTGTGGCTCATTATACTAATTGTTCGATGTTGATCACATTCCAAGGCACCTGATTTCTTCGGGATTGCAATAAATGTAGAATTACATAATTCAGGAGATATATATCTCCAGTATCGTATATTGCGTTCAGCAGTCTGGTGACTTTTCTATTGTGATGTTATCTGTACCCGGGGTTTTGCCAGTTTTCATATGGTTAAAAGCATTCTGAACTTTCCATCTTCAAAATTGATGATCCTTCATTTTTATTCCGATGATCATATTGCTCTTCTCTTGTATCATCATAAAGGTTTTTCACATAATCTGACCACGCATGTAAAATCTGATATTTTTCCATTATGATTTTGCCATCTTTGGTTTTTAGGCAATCCGTTGATGTGTGTTTTCTTTTGTTAGTGGTGTCATTAATTTTTTTTTGCATTCCTGCCTGATTATTAATGTCAGCCTCTTCGTTGTCTTTCTGCTGCCTCAATTCATCGGTGTTTGTTGTTTCTGTTGTTAATTTGACTGCGATGTTGGTATATATATATCATGTGCCATGCTGGTAATGACTCGCCATTTCACTCGATCACCAGAGTCGTGGATCAGCTCAGTGTTCCTGTCTTGTCCATGCCATGTGGCCAAGCCATCCAGGTATTTTCCTCTTGGTCTGTTCCCCTCGATCTTGTCAGTTGTCAATAAGTTCTCCAATCCATTTCTTCTCATTAACATGTCCAAAACATTTTGACTGTCTTCGTCTAATTACTCTAATCAGTCTACGATTTTAATTTGTCTCCTGTAGTACTTGGTCATTGGTTTTTCTATCTGTCTATGGTACTCTTTGCATTCTCCTCAGAAACCACATTTCTGTAGCCATCAAATGTTGTTCAGCTTGACATTGTCCAAGTTTCACATCCATACAAAAGAACAGGCTCTATGTATCCCCTCAACACTCTTTTTCTCGTTTAAATTGACATCTTTTTATTGGTCAGAATGTTTTTCATCTTGCTAAAGGCTACTTTCGCCATGGCGATTCTTGTTCTAATCTCTCCAAGGCATCTCCCATCAGATGTTATGACTGTTCCGAGATAATTGTATCGATTCACTTGTTGAAGAATATTCCCATTTACTTGTATATTACATTGTGGTACTTCGTTCTTCCTAGTGACGACCATATCATGTGTCTTCTTACAATTTAATTCTAACCCCAGCTGCTCACTGTGTACAACAACCGCATCTACTAATTGTTGCAGATCATGTGCATTGTCTGCAATCAATACCGTATCATCTGCATATCTAATGTTATTGATGTTCCTTCCTCCAATGCTGATTCCATTTATATCTTCTACATTTCTGAAAATATTTTCACAGTATAGGGAAAAAAGATCTGGAGACATTACACATCCCTGCCTAACACCTATCTTAATAGGTTGATATTATCCCACTTCATTATATAATTACTGATCGTGTACCAAACAGTGATGTGTGCTCGAACGTCGGTTTGAGTCTTTTTATTCCACTTTCCTGCAGTTATTCTAGTTGACATAATGTTCACGCGTTTAAATTGTTCATATATTGTGTTTAGTTTGTTAATCTGTCAATCGAGTCGAGAAAAAGAGTTCGTAAGTGCTATATCAAGCCAATATTGATTTGATAAAGTGAATCATAGACAATTAGCGGACATGTGAGGAATCGTATGGAAGTTGCAGAGATGTAGGTTTATAGAAGAATAACGAGAACGCCGTGGACGGGTAGAAAATAGAAGATATCTTGAAAAAAGTGAACTCACAAGGAGAACTGGTTAGTCGTATTAGAAGAAGACATTCTGTAGACATGTCATGAGAAGGGGAAAGCTGAATACGTCGTGACATAAAAGTTGGGAGGGGAGATGCGTTGGGGGGGGGGGGGGATATTGGAGACAGTAGACGCCAAAAGAGAAGATCTGGACAGTTTGACATCAAGTAATGGAGGAACATCAGTATAAGAAATGTTTGGTAGTCCACGAGACAGAAGGTCATGAACAGACATGGTCACTAATGCTACATACCATGGACGTACGAAGTTCGACACCTGTCCCGTCGCATTCCGTCTGTCTATTTGTGTGTGCATGTTTTTTGTTGTTTTGGTCCCGGACATAGTCGAATTCTGCAAGATCTTAATTCAAAACTGGCTGGTAATTAGTATCATGTCTCGGACTCGGAAACTGAAATACTTTCGACATTTTAAACGTCATAGTGGTGTAGAAAGAACAGTGATGGAAGTCTTCCCAAAGAAGCAGGGATGGCTCAACACGGAAGTGGACATAGGACATTAAAGTCATCTTGAACACGGCAATGCATGAGACGTGGGGACTGGCTAAAGATTGAGAGTCCCCCTGGCGGATCCTGATGAGAGCAACGTTCTGCAAACAACCTCTTACATAATGAAAACAGTCCCGCTTAACAATGCCTGTTACTGGCATCTGGATTCATCGACAAACAGCTTTTTTGATCATGTGATGAGAAGAGACGCGCTGGAGAACATCGTGACAACTGGAAAGATCGAGGGGAAGAGAGGCAGAGGCAGACCACGAGAAGTGATGCTGGATGGATTGCGACGATGGCATGGAGGAATATCAACGACAGAGTTGATCCAGAAAACCAAGGACAGAGATCTGTGAAGAGTCATTAACGCTACCCCAGTCGGCACGGCACTTGATGATGATGATGATGATGATGATGATGATGATAATGATGATGATTACGATGATGATGATGATGATGATGATGATGATGATGATGATGATGATGATGATGATGATGATGAGGTCATCGATCTCACTGTATGTCGTGTCTATTCGTGTATACCAAAATAAACAGACGCAGCTGATTGATGTACTTACACAATAACTATGTAACTCTGCAGAGCCTGAAACCATCCTGAACAAGATCTCTCTTCGCCTTCCTTGGGTTCTCCTGAAAAACAGACACGAAGGGAAGGATGGACCATGATAAACCACTGCCAAGTAGTATTTACTGTGCATGATGCAAGATTGCCAGATAGTGACAGCACTTAGCCCTGATGATGATAGGTGGTCGACACGCACGTTTGGAAACCCAGCATGGGGAGCTCACGAACATGGCCGGAATAAGTGATTTTCTTGCCCACTGGGATGGATGGAATCAAGCTCTCGCTAGTCTCTGATTTCATTAGTTCGTGTGTTTCTGGATGCGGTGGAGTTTGAACATCATCATTATCAGCAACAACAACAAAACTAATAAAAATCACACAGACGACGATGACACCAGTACCTAAAAACAACAACCACAATAAAATGTCAGACCATCAGATAGGCAGCGTCAGTACCTGCATACTACTGACATTCTCTGTGGATGAGACAACTGAAGCTGTAACTCGACCCGACTCGGTTTCTGTTATGCTTTTGACTCATTTTCATTTGCTCATTATATTGACATGTCTTTGACTCTCTCTCTCTCTCTCTCTCTCTCTCTCTCTCTCTCTCTCTCTCTCTCTCTCTCTCACTTCATCTCTCTCTCTCTCCCCTTCTCTCGCTTTCACACGTTCTTTCTTTCTATCTTTCTTTCTTCTTTCTTTCTTTCTTTCTTTCTTTCTTTCTTTCTTTCTTTCTTTGTCGCTCTTTCTATCCGCCTGTCCGCCTGTCTGTCTGTCTGTCTGTCTGTCTGCCTGCCTGCCTGCCTGCCTGCCTGCCTGCCTGTCTACCTGTCTGTCTGTCTGTCTGTCTGTCTGTCTGTCTGTCTGTCTGTCTGTCTGTCTGTCTGTCTGTCTCATTGTTGTTCTAAGATTAGCTTCATGATGTATGAATGAAATAATGTATGAGAGCAGAGAGATAATAAGAGCAGAATATCAGACGGACCTAAGCACGCTTTGAAAGTTAAGTTCGTTCGTTCGTTCTATACATCAAGTTAAGAATGATATACTGGCCAACTGAATCAACACTAAAATCCAATTTGTATAGAACTAAGCGGTCCTGTACTTTTGAATGGATATGAGACATGGACAATAAGCAGATAAACTGAAAACATCTAAATGGCAGTGGAAATGTGATTTCTGAGGAAAATTCAAAGAATACCATGGACAGACAGAAAAACCAATGAGCAAGTCCTACAAGAAACAGATGAAAACCGTAAACCGATTAGAGAAATTAGATGCAGATACTCAACATTTTTGGACACGTGTGAGAAGAAATAAAAAAGAAAACTTGACGATAACTGGCAAGATTAATGGGAAAAGAACTAGTGTAAGGCAGATATGTAAATATCTGGATGTCGAGACAAGAACATAGAGCTGATCCACGACTCTTTTGATCGTATAATATAGCCAACCATGACCGCCCACGCTTATGATGAGTATATTCCATACACATGTTGCATGTCCCCTCTCAGCCACTATTATTAACCGGTCCTGTTAGTCGTCTCATATAAAACAGGATCAGATAACCAAATGTTATTCTATATAAACTTTGACTTATTAAACTTTGTCTCCATCTTGTTGTTTGCTATCGACCTGCGCCATGGTTGGGCTGCCGTTGTTAGGCCAGATGTCAATTTGTGGTGTCTATATGTGTCTGCTACCTTGCTGTCTTCCATATGTGGTGCAGCATTTACCTGGCTTCGGTAGAATAATTGTCAAATATTAACAGACGCTACGCCATTCGTCGTGATGTGCTACCATGTGGTAGGGGTATGTTAACAACTGGCTTTCTCTCTGGTGTGTTCTAATTGCTTACTACACAACCATAATCATCAAGTGCCCTGCTGATAAGCGTGGGGGATCATGGTTCGCCAAACAGGGTGGAACCAAGTCATCACCAGGCCTCAGTTTATAAATAAGTTGGAAACCATTGATGTCTATGAAATAGCATGGGCAATAAATATGCAGGTATTGATTAGAACTATACATGTATAGAAGAAAAGCAGGGAGTAAAGGACATACGAGACAAAAGACACCAACATTTAAAGCTACTGTGACTAAATTAGGATTGTTATATTGTCTAGTATGCCCGCATCGCACAGAAAATATCAGTGAAAAAATAGTCAGGCTTAAAGCAACATAACCCGTAGCGATTTTTTGTCACCGAAAAGAGGATGAACGTGAAGCCATTTGTAAATATGTGTAGTCTGTCGAAATGAATGCTCTACTCTGGTCCGATATACTGAACGGGAAACAGATGCAGAGACACTGGGATCATGTAAACTATCGATTTTGTTGATGGCATATCCTATTTACAGGACATCGCTGTCAACACCAGCACTGCTGTTGTTGATGTCTTGGTAAGTTTACGCTCAGTAGTTTGCCATTACTTTCTGAACGACCGGCTCCTATACCATCACGTTAAAACCCGGCGCGACACATGGTCTGCTGCTAAACCAGTCGCAGCAGTGTTTCGAACGCAGGTAAGCGGAATCACAAACTGCGTCCGTAACGCCTTTAAAGACCATCATCTATGCACGAACGCTACGTGTATACATACGCGAATATACATACAGACATGCATATCAGCTGACATAAATATACGCATATATAATACACACATAATACCTACCTACCTACATACCTACCTACCTACCTACCTGCCTGCCTGTGTCTGCGCGCGCATGCACGCAGGCAGACACCAAGACACAATGAAATATTACTAGAGTGTAGGGCAGATTTATAAAATAAAGCTACAAAAACATGACGTTGCAGCAACAAGCTTTCACTAGGAAACAACAACAAGAAAACATAACAACATGCAAACAACACAAATGCCACTTATTGTATTTTGTTTCGTTTTCTTGTTAGTATTCTGATGAAGGTTTGTCGTCGCAATGTGCTCTTTAAACAAATATATTTTGTAAAATTTAACTTTACTTTTTCCTTTTAATTGTTTATATTTCCACAGCTTTACAGCAGTCTAACCCATTTCATTTAATTGTGCGCGCCCCCCCACACGCACGCGCGCGCACACACACACGAGCGCGCGCGTGCACGCACGAGTGCGCACGCAGTAATGTATTGTTTAGTTGTAAAGATTTAATTTGCGATATGTTATTGAAAAACGTTTAGGCCACATCACTGGATGTTCGCCCATTTCCTCTACCTGTCTGTCTTTGAGCCCACTATTTCTGTCGCTCTTGCCATCTCTTTGTTTGCCTTTCGCCAGGAACGTCCTCAACGTTTCATCCATCACCGCACCTTTGAGCCTCATTTACAAGCGGACTTTAGCCTGACTCACCTCAAACAAACTCCACGAAGGAGTCAGCAAGAAGAAGGGATCTTTCCTCGACTGACATTTACAGGCGTGAGTGAGCACATTTCATCCACTTTAGGCAGGAGAAGAAAAGACTGCTCGGAGTTGCATTCTTGTTCCTGTTTTTATCATCATCATCATCATCATCATCATCATCATCATCATCATCATCATCATCATCATCATCATCATCATCATCATCATCATCATCATCATCATCACCATCATCATCATCACCATCATCATCATCATCATCATCATTATCATCATCATCATCACAACCACCACCACCACCACCACCAATGCCGATGGTGTTGGTGGTGGAGGAGGAGGTAAAACAGGAACAATAAGTGCAACTCCTAGCAGTCTTTTCTTCTCCTGCCTTTTATCCCATAATGAAGATTAGACCCTAATCTGTTCACTCAAAGCCCTCCTTCCCTTTGCCATTTCCTGCAGTTGCTGTCATGTCCTTCCCACATGATTCATCTCTGTCTCTAATTCTCTTCTCCATGCGTTTTGTTAAAAATTTGTTTGGTCTCCCTATATTTCTTTGGTCCTGTAGGTTCCAGAGAAAGGACTTTCTAGCTATGCTATTAACAGGTACTCCCCAGTGTGTGTCTTACCCCGCACGTGTGCTTTTCCTCACCTCTTGAAACCTCTAGCAGCGTCTTCTTTATATATATATATATATATATATATATATATATATATATATATATATATATATATATATATATATATATATATATATTATATATATATATATAATATATAGTAGAGAGTTACTTTAACAGTGTCAAATGAAGTAACAAGACTTGAGCTGGTCTAAAACTTTATACTTTATTCTCAAGATGACAAGCCGCGTCTTCTCAGCTGGACTATCGGATGTTGACTAACCATAACAACATAATACGTCACGATTGAGCATCTCCCACCCCTTTCAGTCTCAATGCTCAATCGTGCTGTATCTGAGTTTCCCACTAGATCCCAATTATACCCAATACTGTTACACCTCCCCATGTTTAATAAAGAATTTTCCTTATAAAGGAAAAATCTTTACTCTGAATCCCCATACTCCATTCCCTCTTTGTCTTCTAACCTTCGCTAAAACCAAGTTTGAGTAAACAATACATCTTTTACTCTTCTCCCAGTGACATGGTCTGCCAACAACCTCCCCATATACTTCTTCTTCGCCTTTTATTTATATAATACCACGGTTAATCCAACCAGTCCTTCTTTCCTTTTTATTTCCCCAACATTTTATAGTGAACTACTACATAACCTCCCCATGTTATTCTTCATTTCTGGTTCTTTCTGGTTACCTATATCAAATATACATATTATAAGAACAGCTCATAAATTCTTTATCGAAATCTTTGAGCTCATAAAATTTCTCATTCTTTACTATTCTGGTTCTTTCTTGGCTCATCTAGTTTCCTGTATCAAATATACACATTATAAGAACAACTCATAAATTCTTTGTCGAAAATTATGACCTTATACAATTTCTCATTCTTTCAAACCCCAGGACGTACAAAAACAAAGTAGTTAGAAAAAGTAAAGAAGTGGTGCGCACCAAATAAAGAACACAAAGAATGCATACACGACATGACCACATGGACATACAGTAAATGTACATTTAAGACATTCACCCTTTACCTCCCTTGCCAATAAAAAAATTTTGTAAAATAATTTTTTAAAACACCTTAAGAAATATATTATTGTTCGTTATAAAACAATTTGGCATAAGTTTTCATAAACCTTCTATATTTCACATTGACATTGCCAACCACAATTCTGTTCCTCTTCCGTTATCTCACCTTTTACCATGAGCCCATGTTCATATTTTATGAACACCTTAAATATAATTAAAGCTGGTATTTCACAGCACCTATATCTTGCCCCCGTACATCCCATCATGCATATTTATAATTCAGTGACGTGTGTGCAGGCCCTGGATACGTCTATCCATTCGTGTACACACGTTCACCAACTATGGTTTCCCAGTAGTTAATGGATGCATAGCATTCCTTAACTATTTACTCTTAAGTTTCCCCCTACCTTATATCAGTGGACAAATTAGTTTTTATCAACTCTTTTCTGAACGAAAAACCTTTAGCAAAACCTATGGTTGAAACTTAAACTTACTTAACTAACTTTACAAGCATGTAACTCAATATACCAAACCATTCATGTAATCGATATAAAATGAACACAACCTTCAAATTAATCTATAAGAAAAAAAACACATTTTTAAAATGACATAACATGCATGTTATCAAATCAGAATAAAATATTCTATTCTACCTATCACTATTGGACACTTTTACGGACCAATAGTTCTTATCAACTCAAATGCTAGGAACACAATCACCCTACTCTAAACCAATTAATCAAACAATAACAATCATTTTTCAAGACCAAATCAAGAAAACAAAATGAGGCATTACAACTTAGGCTCAATAAAACAACCAAACAATATCCCTCATTTTCTAGTAGTAACTCAAGCATAAAAACATTTCCTATATGACTCATAACTCATAAAACTTAGATTTCATAAACACCGTTTTCAACACAATTTTAACTCTCTTAAAATTACTACCAGCATTAGGCTCTCATAAATGACGCATATCCAGTATTTATATGACCGAGAAGACTAAACATTCTATCTGTATATCTGTTAACTACAGATCAATTATGAACATATCTGTTCTATCTACATAAACAAATCAGTAATCCAAAATTATCTATTTATTATCTCTTAACAGCACATAGTATCCTGAATAAGCTCTTAAGTAAGCACTGTAACCTATATCCAACATTAACTCAATGTAGCCATCCTCTACTTATCAACGTACTTGTGATCTGTCCTGTCTATTATTACTATAACTTGTTAACCCCTATCTTTAAACACGGCATTTCTAACATCAATAAAAAATACAATCACCCATTTTACTAATATCTCAAGACCATTTTTTCCACTTCTACCGTTTCGTATACTTCTTCAAGCATCACTTACAATTCTAAATTTTGAAACTTATAACTTGCTATCTGCAGTACTTTCAATTTATCTATCTCTTACGTTTCCATTTCCTCAACAACTCCAAGTTTCTCTGAATAAGTGCTAACTCTATATCAACATCTTCTTCTTCGTACAACCTACTAGTCTCCTCCATACTACTACTTGACTCTGACTTTTCATCCATTTCTTCTTCTTCGTCTGTATGTCTCTCTTTAGCTGCCGCTAATCTCTTCCGTTCAACATCCCACCTAATTTGTCGATCACTCTTTCTTAAGGATCTTTCCAGTATAGGTATATCGTCTCCGCTTGTTGAACAATCTCTAATTCTCCTCTGTCTTTTCACTTCTTTATCTCTTTGACTGTCCATTCTTCTTTTCGTTGCTTGCCTAGTATTTTTAAATGGAGCACCTGTGTCTTCCTTCCATACTATCATAATGAGTTTCATTTGTCCCTTCTTCTTCCATTCTTTTCGGAATTGTCTGTTCTTGTTCTTCGTAACTTGGATTTGCTAAGCAACTGATTTTGTTCTGGTTCTTTTCTAAGATCTGGGTTACTGTAGCTCCTCTAAGATCTGGGGTTACTGTAGCTTTTCTAAGATCTGGGGTTACTGTAGTTCCTCTAACAACTTGTTCATCTAAAAATTTTGCGTCCGAATAACAATTATTATTATAATTATTATTTTCTATCTCATTTTCATCTCTTCTTAAGTGTTCAACATGTGCCCTTGCTATGTGTGCTGTGACCTGGTTCTTTATAATATACGATACATTACCTAGTTTTTCCAAAACGTAATAACCTGGAATCCAACGAGAATCAAACTTAGAGTTTCTTCTATGCTTCTTGTAATAAACTCTATCACCTACCTTGAACTCCTGTAATTTTGTATTTACATTTTTGTACTTTTTCTGTCTTTCCCTAGCTTTTATTATATTATTCCTTAACCTCATATGTGCTTTATGCATTTCTTGTATTATGATCTCTTGAAAATCTTCACCCATATATTTCCGTCTAGGTTTTAATAAATTATCTATAGGTAATATTGGTTCTCTCCCGTGTATTAAATAAAATGGCGAAAAACCCGTGCTCTCATTTTGATTTGTACGAATAGCGCTAAGAGCAGGTCCCAAAAATAGATCCCAATCTTTTTCATGTTCATCAATAATCTTTGCCACAATGTTGTATAACGTCTGATGTTGACGCTCGTTTTTCGCATTTGACGAAGGTCTATAAAATGAGGTCTTTATATGTCTTATGTTTAAATCTTTTAATAACTTTTCGAATTTTTTATTTACAAATTCTCTACCATTATCTGTAAGTATACTTTGTGGGCAACTAAACCTTGGTACGAACTCCTGTAAAAAAATATTAATGACAGTATCCGCGCTCTTATCTGGAATTGCATAAACCTCTGGCCAAAGACTGTATATGTCTACTATATGAATTAAATATACATTTCCTGACACTGTTCTGGGAGTGTGGACCTGATATGTCTAAACTAATCTTTTGCATTGGGAAGTGAGGAATATCTGTGTCCTGTAATGGAGACTTTATTGTTTTCATGTTCCTTAATCTGCACTTTTCACACGTATCTACATATTTGCATGCAGATTTAAATAAGTTTGGCCAATAATATTTACTTGTAAGTGCTTTCACTAGTTTGTCTCTACCGAGATGTCCATTTTCATCGTGATATGCTTTTAAAAGTTCATTTTCCAAATGCTTTGGAATATATTTCCTTAGTTGTTCGTTCTTTTCACACATATAATATAACTGTCCATCCTCTTGTAAGAGCAAATAATTCCTTTTATATTTGTTATCTTCTGTTTCTCGTAACTTTTCCTTTATTTGTATGATTCTTGGGTCCAAATCCTGCTCTTCTTTCATATTGAATTGTGCTAACTGTAGATCTTCTTCTCTATGTTCAGACTCTTGATCTGATGGTAAGCTATCAAATTCTTCCCTATTTATTATAGCAGAATCTAGAATATTTACTTGCCAATTTCTGTCGTCTATCTCTGGTTCGGCTGCCTCCTCTTCTGTATCTTCTGATGACTGTGTATATGGAATTCTAGACAATAGATCAGCGCATGTGTTTATCCTACCTGGTATGTACTCAATTTTCGCGTCGTACCCCTGTAGATTCAATGCCCATGTCTGTATTTTCCTGTTCTGCACTGGAGCTTCTAGAAAAGACTTTAAAGGCATGTGGTCAGTTCTAATAACAAAACTTGCGTTATGTAAGTAGTAATTTAGTTTCTGTAGAGCGTAATGAATCGCGTAAGCCTCCTTCTCGATAGTAGTCCATTTTTTTTGTGATTTACTAAGTTTATGTGACAAGAAGTAGATAGGTCTTTCATTTTTAACCCCTGGTATTCCAGATTCTTTTCCTTCATATGGTTGTACCAAACATGCTCCTACTGCATTGTCCGAAGCATCTGTGTATAGTATCAACTGTTTGTTTAAGTCTGGATGCGTCAACAGTGGTACCAGTGTTAAGCTGTTTTTTAAATAGTCGAAGGCTTTTTGACACTCATCATCCCACTTAAACCTGGCGTACTTGGCTGTTAAATTTGTAATTGGTTCAGCTATCCTTGAAAATGCTGGAATAAACCGCCTATAATACGCACATGTTCCTATAAAAGCACGTACTTCCTTAACGTTTGTTGGAGCAGGTAACTCTTTAATAATCTTTATTTTGTCCTGGTCTGGTTTAATACCCTCTCTATTTATAATATACCCTAAATATTTTGTTTCTGTTTTTAAAAATTGGCACTTACTAAGCTTCAACTTCACATCATGCTTTCTTAACCTGTCAAACACTAGTCTAATATGTTTCAAATGATCCTCCACATCTCCCTTGGTATAGATCAATATATCATCAATATAAGCAAGAGCGAACCTTTGCATACCCTCTAGAACTTCATTTATTAAGAACATATAGTGCGAGGGCGCCGTCTTGACACCAAAAGGCATTCGTAAGAATTCGTACGAGCCCATGTGGGTACAAAAGGCACTTTTCCGTTGCGCGTCTTCTGACATCGGAATACACCAAAACCCTGACCTTGCGTCTAACGTTGTGAAATATGTAGAGCCATTAAGTAGCCCCAAAATATCATCAATTACCGGCAGTGGGTATGCTACATTCTTGGTGATTTTGTTCAACGCCCTGTAGTCACAGCAGAAGCGACTCGAACCATCAGGCTTGGCCACAATTACCACCGGAGATGACCATTCTGACTTCGACCTTTTTATTATTCCTGCTTTCAGCATCTCTTCTATTGCCTTTTCCATTATTTCTCTGTTTCTTAATGGAGTTCTATATGGTTTTAGAACTTATTGGTGGATGACCTCCCGTGTCTATTTCCATTGTAACTGTCCGCGTCTTACCCAATTCTAAATCATTAACCGCAAACACATCTTGATTTTGCTTTATAAATTGTTCTAACACTTCCTTATTTTCCGGCGAAGCTTTTAACTGTGACAGCAATTCTTGTTCCCTTGTTATTTTGTCTAGTGAACATATATGGGCTTTATTTCTTCTATATGGATGGATCAATTCATCCATTCCGATTTTCCCTCTTCTTCCGCATCCGCGTCTGTCACTTCTCCTTTCACTAGAAGTTTCCAAATAACTTGTTCCCGACACTTCTGTTCTATTCGTTGCTAATATGTCACTAATGTTATGATCTAATTTGCTATCACACATCCTCTGTATAACTTGATTTCTCTCCCTGTGTTGTTGATAACCATTACTGGAAAGGTTAAGTGTTTATCCA
Organism: Cepaea nemoralis; assembly: GCA_014155875.1. Classification (NCBI taxonomy): domain Eukaryota; kingdom Metazoa; phylum Mollusca; class Gastropoda; order Stylommatophora; family Helicidae; genus Cepaea; species Cepaea nemoralis. The sequence goes on from JACEFZ010015137.1 coordinate 70,617, forward strand.
ACTCCATTACTCCATCTGGAACCTCCAAACCAGGCTCATCAATTATTTCCTCTTGTAACTCAGTGATTCTGACTGTTTTTCCTTCCACATAATATGGGTTTCTCTTCAGCTTCGCTTGTATCAAATTAACCGACTGTGGTTTTAACGTCGTTGTCATTTTAACCCTAACTAGTGCTGCTATATGCATATCCTCTTCCATATCTATATATACGTCTCTGAATTTTAACTTATGTAAATCATAAAAAAGTCTTATTCCATTCTTTATCAAAAAATCTCTCCCTATCAACATATTTCTATTTAAACCCCTCACTACATGAAAAAGGTGTCTTATGTTGATCCCCCCTAACTTAAAATTGATCATTGTTTGTCCAACTACTTGTAAATTCTGTCCAGTAACAGAGTGTAAATTATTACTACACTTAAATACTCTACAATTTCTTACTATTTTGTATAAAAAACTTTCTTTTACTACACTAACTTGAGCTCCGGAATCTATTAATGTACGAACTCTATACTTCCCTATTTCTAATATACACGAGCTATAATCTGTTTTATCTTCTATAATTTTCTTGACTTCATCTAGTTGAAAATATTCTCTGTTCGACCTATTATACTTGTTATTAACATACTCTCTAACACTTGGGACCCTATTATTTACCCTCCTATCATAGGTCCTGTCTAATAGGTAGGGCGCCGATTTTCCTGTGTTCTTGTACCTGTAAAGTTCCTGTGTCCATCAACATCATTCCTACTCACCCTATTATTATCATGTCTACCCTGTGTATTCGACTGTACCCGCCTGTTATTACAAAAACGAGAAACATGTCCCCGTTGACCACAAACCCAACAGACAATGTTTGTGTTATTTGTGTTTCCTACTGACTCACTTGTAGGGTATCTCACATTTCTTCTTTCAACATAATCGCTCCTATTTCTACCTTGTAAGGTTTGTATACTGCCTCTCCTATTCCATCCGAATCTTGTTTGTCCTATTTCCATGGGTTCCTCAACTCTGTCGTCTCGATTACTTCCCACTTCTCGTCCTGTTCTTAATCTAAACCTTCGTCTCAAATTTTCCTCTTGTACCGCGATATCCACCGCTTGTGATAACCTCTCAGGGTTGTCCCTCATCAGCTTAAGTTTCAAACCATCAGATTTGATGCCATCTACAAAAATCCCTACTAACATCCTTTCCACCTCCTCCCCTCGCACATTCTGTCCTAAGAATGCTTCTTCAGCCAAGTTAATCAATCTATCGCTAAACAATTGTACCGTCTCTCCGTTATTTTGTTTAGCCTGCCTCAATACCGAAAATGCATGTTGTGGATCCGTAATTTCTGCATATTTCCTTGCTAGGTCCTCTTTGAATTGTTCCCATGTCTCATCTACCCTAGCCTCTAACTTTCTTCTTATATGATCCGAGACCGGTTCTGTTGCCGTCTGATAAGCTAGTCTCATTTTCTCTTCATCTGTTGCCGAGATCAAATAGGCATATTTTTCTATAGAGGTGACCCATTTCTTATAGTCCCTAGCCTGTCCACTAAATTTCACAATTTCTGTTGCCATCCCCTGTTGTTTGATCACCATATTAAGTCGGCCTACTGCTGTTCCCACGCCTGTCAGAACTTGTGCCAAGGTGTCCTGTTCCGCCATGCTGAAAAAAATACTAAAACAAAGCAAGCAACCAATCACACAATTATAATTTCCTAAATCCCAACCAGCACAATTCAGTTGGTTATAATATTGTAAGATATTACATTAATCAGAAGAAGCACCAACGATGTCCTGTCTGAGCATAGGAAGAATGAACCCTGTCCTCAATAAAAAAACTCAAATTTGTGGCAATCAGAAGGTTCCTTGTAGATATTTGTTTCTTAAACCACAATAATGTCCTGTACTCCACTCTAATTAAGAAATTCGGAACCTCACGGGAGACCTCGAAATACACAACTTTTACTCTGAGTCTATTTCCTTAAATTAATCCGTTACCTTCTTTTACCAACTTACGGATTCAGTTCAACCAACCAGAGCCCGCATCAGGTGAAATTTAGTCTCGGAATTCAGGTGGTGGAGTTCAGATATCACTTCTCTTCCCTCAGGTATTTTCGTCCTTCTCGTGGGCTGCCAGAAAATTTTTCAACCCCTGGTTGGGTCACATCTCATGGGCTGCCAGACTATCTTCGACCCCTGGTTGGGTCCCTTCCTTGATTCTCAAGTGGATACTTCAACGTCGTATGGAATGGGTCATAGGAATAACGAGGCCCAAAAATGGATTAGGTGTGTTTGGGTCATAGGAATAACGAGGCCCAAAAATGGATTAGGTGTGTTTGGGTCATAGGAATAACGAGGCCCAAAAATGGATTAGTATCAGCCAACGGCTAGTGATGACCTGACCTTGAACGAGTTCTGACTTCCGATAAAATCTTGAACTTAAATTGGAGGCAAGTCCCTTGAAAGTGGCAAGGTTCAGGCAACGGCCAGGTTAGGCCCCTTGTAAATAATACAATTCAAATGTTCAGCCACGGCTCCAGGAAACCCTTCTTGTCCTGGCAGTTTTGTCTGGATTCTTTAGTACTTCGCGTGGTAGGCCATTATCCTTCATAATTTGTCTTACAGCATGCCGCCAGTGGATAGTTGTTGTTGGCCGGCCCAGATCAACCTCAGATTCTCGGTCGACGGCACCATTTATTACTCCTTTAACAGTGTCAAATGAAGTAACAAGACTTGAGCTGGTCTAAAACTTTATACTTTATTCTCAAGATGACAAGCCGCGTCTTCTCAGCTGGACTATCGGATGTTGACTAACCATAACAACATAATACGTCACGATTGAGTATCTCCCACCCCTTTCAGTCTCAATGCTCAATCGTGCTGTATCTGAGTTTCCCACTAGATCCCAATTATACCCAATACTGTTACATTACACATCTGGATGGCTTGGCCACATGTCGTTATCAAGACAAGGTGGCAGAGATTATCCAAGACTGGTGATTTAGTGAAATGGCGAACCATGTTTGCCTACGCTTGTTGGCATGTCACACGATAATGATGAATGACAAATGACAGGCTAGAATAGAAAAACAAATCTAGAGAAGAATACACAAACACAATCACACAAGATGTATTGCAGTGTATTACAGCGATAATTAGCAAAATAAGACTGCATGTTATAAAACGAAAACATCTTATGCAGTAAATTCCTGTCATGTGGAATTAGAAAAAAAAAAGAGTTCTTGCATGTTATTTGAAACAGTTTTAATAAATGGTTGTGATTCCCGGACAACCAGTAAACAATCAACAACATAAATCTCTTGAGACCTCAGAAATTGTGTTGACCTGAAGAATACTGAAAATTGAGTGATCTAAATGTTTAGAAAGTGGCTAAATCACCTAGACAACGTACCACAAACACCAGGAAGAGGTAGGTAGTCGGCATTTTATCTCTCTAGTCAATTCACAGAAAATATTAAAAAAATGTTTTCCCTCCTTTTATGAGGTGTATTGCGAAAAGGACGGCTTGGGTGTACAATGACAAGAGAGCTGCGGTATGTCACAAGAACACAAGAGTTGGGTAGAAGAAGAGACGCAGGAAGATCTAGAGAGAAGATGTTAGACAGCTTGACAGAGCAAGATCTAGAGAGAAGATGTTAGACAGCTTGACAGAGCAAGATCTAGAGAGAAGATGTTAGACAGCTTGACAGAGCAAGATCTAGAGAGAAGATGTTAGACAGCTTGACAGAGCAAGATCTAGAGAGAAGATGTTAGACAGCTTGGCAGAGGAAGATCTAGAGAGAAGATGTTAGACAGCTTGACAGAGCAAGATCTAGAGAGAAGATGTTAGACAGCTTGACAGAGGAAGATCTAGAGCAGTGGTTCTCAACCGGTGGGGAATCTTCCCCAAATTCCCCCCCCCCCCGGGTGGGATTTTAAGGTTTCCAAGGGGGGGGGGGGGGGAGAATTAAGATTATTTCAAGATCCCGTTAATACAAGAATCGATTACTTGATATTGCTTTTCCCTTCATTATGTACGGTTATGTACGTCTCACCCTTCTAAAATTCATTTTTATAAAGTAAGTAGACCCACAAATCATGTTTTATGTGGACGTCTAGACTTGTTTTAGTATGTGCTATTAAATTTAGCTTACATTATTACGTATGCTGTGTAGGGGCGGGGGTGGGATTTTTAGGTAGGAAATACGAAAGGGGGGAATGACGTTCTGAAGATATGTTGAAATGGGGAAATTTTTAGATAGGAAATACGAAAGGGATGGCGTTCTGAAAATATGGTGAAGTGGGGCACGGGCCAAAAAGGTTGAGAGCCACTGATCTAGGGAGAATATGTTAGCTTGACGTCGTCGCTTGGATGAACATTTGTATCGGGAATGATTGACATTTCGGAAGACAGAAGGCTGTTGTCATAACAATACGACCAAAGTTAAGCGGTATGGGCAATGATAATGATTTCTTTACGATGAATCAGGTAAGTGTCAGAATTACAATATTTTGTCTCCCCCACTGATCGTGGTAACTTGTATTTTACATGTATATAAGCGACGTGATCAAATGCAATAATTTAGAAGCTGCACCCTATTCTTAAGATAATCCGTTTCTGTAATATTGTCAGTGCTTCTGTCTTCCAACTATTATAGCTGAATTCCCCCCCCCCCCCCCCCCCCACACACACACACACTTGTACAGCCACTGCCATCAATTAGTTTTTATAATTCTTATGAACCGGCACTGTGGATCAGGGGCAGTGAGTGTGCTTCACTATTTCCCACATACCGAGTCGTGGGTTTGGAATCAGTCGCAGACGATTAAGAGGTATATCTTCTGCGTTGATTTTGATGGTATGAGCGTCAGTAGTTCAGAAAGCGGTGAAAAACTACTGAACGTAAGAACTGCCTGGTAAATCACAGACAGCCAAAAATGCCTGGGCTTATTGCGACGTCCCGTAAAAGACATGCAACTTTAAAGTTTATGAAACAGTCATTTAATACAGATGCGGTTTTCAGCCTTTTGTAGTCCACGACTCTCCTGACCAATTACATTCTCTCTGTGGCTCCCCTGAGGGGTAACTAGTAATCAATCTAGCAGTATATTTACATTCATTTAGCCTAACATGTTTAGCACCAGAGCTTTGAAAGAGCTTGCTAAACATAAAAAGTCGCTTAAAAGTCGACAGGGTCGACTTCATTGCACCGGGTTTTATCTCATATGGCTCTGTATCTTTCCGCAGCGCGGAAAGCGTCGCACAATGCACGAACTCCGTAGCTCTAGCGACGACCCACAGGAGTCTCAGAAAATTGGTTGGCTCTTGAATGTTCTAGAAGACTTGATATTCAAGTCTTAAGTCTGATGCTTTAGCGTTCCAGTCGTCCAGGTCATGTGAAGGGCGTTGCATCTATCGAAGTGATGTTGATGTCGAGACTTTTCTCCCGACCCGAAACCAATGTAGGGGACTGTGTTGCGGAACTCGCATTCCCACCTCCAAGGTCAGAAACCTGGCGACGGGTAGATCTGCAAGACCTGTACTGGAACTATACTTCTTTGGAGAGGCACATTGGAACGTAACTTCACTTCTTTGGAGAGGCACATTAGAACGTAACTTAACTTCTTTGGAGAGGCATAACAGGATGTAACTTTATTTCTTTGGAGAAGCACATTAGGACGTAACTTCACTTCTTTGGAGAGGCATAACAGGATGCAACTTTATTTCTTTGGCGAGGCACATTACTACGTAACTTTACTTCTTTGGAGAGGCATACTAGGATGTAACTTTACTTCTTTAGAGAGGCACATTAAGATGTAAATTTGTCTTTAAGAGGCATAATAGGATGTAACATCGTAACTTCACTTCTTTGAAGAGGCATAATAGAATGTAATTTTACCTCTTTGTAGAAGCACATTAGGACATAACTTCACTTCTTTGAACAGGCATAATAGGGTGTAACTTCACATCTTTGGAGAGGCATAAGAGGATGCAACTTCTCTTCTGTGGCGAGACATAACAGGATGTAACTTCACTTCTTTAGAGAGGCATATTAGGACGTAACTTCTCTTCTTTGGAGAGACATAACAGGATGTAACTTCACTTCTTTGGAGAGGCATAATAGGATGGAACTTCACTTCTTAGGAGAGGCACATTAAGATGTAACCAGGGCATGATTCAGTACAACACATACAAACATGTTGCTGGATTATGGCCAGGTTGGTCATGTTTCCTGCACATTGTAGGGGTTTCGTTGTCAAAAATAAACTTCAGCTCAAAGCCCGGAGGGTTAATTTTGTAATTTACTTGTTTAAAAGAAACAGTGATTAGACAATCTGTGAGAAAATTACACTTAAAGAAAAATTATGCACAAAGTTGCCTTTGAAAACCGCTACTATATATTGAAATACAACACTGATAAAATACTTTTTAGTTACAGGTAAAAATAAAATAGATCAACTCCTGTCAAGTGATTTTATATTTAAAATGATAAATTAAAATTTTCCGTGATTGGCGCGAACTTCAGATTGAAAACCACTATAATACAGTTTACGTTAATATATCTAATGTAACTAATAAAAAGTATATTTCCCCCGTCAAAAGTCAGTATGAGAGAAATGAAGCGAATAAGGGGTAAAATGACGGAAAATTGTTGAGAACCCTTGAAATAAACAGCTATTAAATATTAACAACACGACTAAACAGATTAAGAGCGCTGGGGCATGCTGACCGGTTGAACCCAGAGAGAAAGCCTTCATTATAAAAGACGGAGTCACTGGGGAGAATCAAGTGGTACTTGGTGTAAATGGGCCTACTGTCTCGTCTGGCCAGAGTAAAACAGAGATGGTAACCTGATGAGGATGAGAGGCAGGACAAGAAGTGATATTGTATGTACGCGAAAGTGAGTGTGTGTTTGTAATGTGTGTATGTGTGCGCGCGTGAAAAAGTGAGAGAGAGAGAGAGAGAGAGAGAGAGAGAGAGAGAGAGAGAGAGAGAGAGAGCGCGAGAGAGAGAGAGAGAGCGAGAGAGAGAGAGATTTCTCTCAGAAGGAAATAAATTGAAACAGATCTTTATCGTCTTACATCAACACACCGGAAGCTATTACATGGGAAGACCTCTTCAAAAGCATTAACCACGGAATACTTTTTATAGGTGCATTCTACAGTTAATCCTCTTTACCTGCTATATGAGACCATGCTATCGGTCCATTAATAAAGCATTAAACCGCCTGCAGGTTGCGAGCCCCTTAGAAAATGGTTATTGATTTAACTATGGCGTGTCTTCCTTCCGGGGTTGGTGAGAATGTTCTACGTGGCTGCATCAATAACATATCGTTCATTATGTCTTTCATTGTAGTCTTTCACACATCAGTTGAAAACACAAGCTGCTTTCCCCTCCATGTCAGTCCCCTACAGTGTTTCCTGGAGTGAAATTTGTTGATGTTGTTGTGTTTGTTCTTATTCTTCTTGTTCTCGTTCCCTCCCCTTCTTCTAGTTCTTGCTCATTGGTACTGAGTCCCACAAGTTCATGTCTCTAATAAAAGTACATCATCTAGTTAACACGTTCATGACAATTGCCTATTGTGTTTCCTTGAGTGAAGTTTGTTAATGCAATATTTGCTTACGCTCATTACTTTCTTATAAGAACAGTTTTTTCTTCACAAAGTTGGGAACACATACGTCAAGCCACGGCAGGTTATTAATACTGAACACTGGTCAGCCGTGTATTTATAACACGCCAATTCATCATCATAAAATATAAAGACACATATAAAAGATCCATTTGCACGCCTTCAGGTGTTGTGTGTACAATGTGCTCGCGTCATATTTTATATAACCAATCGGCACACGGTGGGTGGTGTTATCAAAATTCCAGAACATTTCCTGCTACCCATTTTTGTCTGAGTTGACCCGGGAGACAAAACCAGTTAATGAAAAATCTGGCGCCCCGATGGAAATTCGAACACATGACCATCGAGTCTGTAGGCAAGCCTACTAGCCACTGCGCTACCTCGGCTCTCAACTTCATCAGACATCTAGCTTGATGATCGCCCATAAACTTCTGGACGTAACATTGCTGAATAAATCTACCTGGGGTTGGGGTTGATCACAACGTCCAGCACCGAACATGGAATATTTTAATACATTTAGTCTGGCGAAGTCGATGTGGTGGTTTCCTCTGGATTTCCATTTTCGATATATTGTCAGTATCTTCTCTCATTTGTGAAATGTTGCCTGTTCGGGAAACTCACGGCCTACATAGGACGGCACACTTAGACTACATTATTCTGTTCGTACCTTGTATGTAGTTCTTCTTCCATGTGTATTTTTGTTTGTGCTTTTGAATCACTTACTTACTTGTTATAACTTAATCATTCTAATTAAGAGCATTGTGGCTGTGTGTGTGTATGTGTGTGTGTGTGTTTGTGTGTGTGTGTGTGTGTGACCGATTAGAGGGAAGTGATATAGATAATAGCACACCGCTGATTGATTATAGGCAACAGAAAAGAGAAGAAGACAAAGAGAATCTCATCTTATCTCCACGGAAAAGAAAAGGGTTTAAGACATCAGAAGAAATTTCAGGACTCTAGCGGGGAACTATGCTTTAATGCACATTCCAGACAATGGATCACTGAGATGAGCTGGATCGGCATTAATGAATGGAACAAACAATGACTAACATCACATGAACAACAAAGACTAACATGACACATCATTAATAACTATGGTGAAATCTTTATTGAATGAATCTCATGGTCTGAACGTAAATGGACACCCAGGCACAACACATGATCGATGTATACAGTAGAGGGAACCTTTGTTCCCACAGTGCGGGTCACTGCTGCCTAACATCTATGGTCGCATGACCGAGCACCCATCCAACAGACCAATAAGAACATAACAAAGGAATTTCAGAACTAATAATGATGGGCACATATCGCTTTATCTGTCCACCCACTGATTGTCATTCCTTATCACTTGTGTGGTGCGCATTTATCCACATTTCATCCAAATACACTATGCCATAATGTTCATTGCGCATTTCCCTTATTTCACGTAGGTATCTGCTTCTCATGGCTCCTAAATGCGTTTGCTCGCAAAGAATATTTCTACGTCCCTTGTACTTTCTAAAAGTGAAGATAATGTCCGTATAATTTTCCACAAAGTTGTTTTGGATAGCTCTATTTTATTGTTATTTCTCAACCAAACTCTAAGTTTTCTTACAGTCACTGTTTCTTTGGCATCCAGCATTTTTATAATGCTGGATATAAAATCCAAAATTTTTATAATTTTAGGAGTCTCTATGGCGAAGTTGTCAAGCCTTTTGTCTCGGGCTCCAAAGGTTGTGGTTTCGATTCCGGGCCGCATCCTTCGGTTCACGAGTTATATTTTTCGGAGACTTCTGTGGGTCGTCGCTAGAGCTGCGGAGTGCGATGCTTTCCGCGCTGCGGAAAGAGACCAAGCCATATGGGATAGAACCCGGTGCAATGAAGTCGACCCTGTCGACTTTTAAGCGACTTTGTAAAGTATTTTTATGATAGCTCGCCTTATGACATCTGTGTCAAAGCTGTATACAATAACCTTTCTACCTACCGTTTGGTTATTGCGTGGTGGTTTAATTCCAGATTCTTGCACCCATCGACGAAATTACCGTTTACTCAAACCCAATGCATGCACTGTTCTTTGTTCGGAATCTGTAATAGTATAAAACAGTTTCCTGCGATCAGCTTCTATACAAAAATATGTGTACAACTTTGTAGCGATGCTTTGAAGTGTATACACAATTTCGAATTCAATCGCATTAAAAAAATATTCAAACATTTCAATGTTAGCGATAAGTGGTAAGATTTAATTTTTTTTTAAAAATAATAATCAGATTTCATGAAATAATCCACATTTTGACGACACCTCTGAACAGTCCCAGTTTAAACAGCGCGGGGTTCTTGGCATAAGGCCAATCCCGCGAAACACGTAGAAATTCAACATTGAACGCTGATTGTCTAGCTACGGTGTAATACATTTAGAATTATGAACTTAATCTCTGACCCGTAAATTATATACCGCATATAAACAAACATTGAAATCTGCTGTACAATCTCCAGAACAAAAAATTTTTAGATGATAAGGTTATATGCTAAATCTCATAGGTTTCCCTCAGTTGGTTACTGAGATATGGATTTTTATATGGAGGCAAACAAATATGAATGCACTATAGGTTCATTAGCATCTTTCAGGCAATCGTCGTTTGTTACTCTGGCAGTCCAAGGAATTCGCAACATTCGTCTTAGGAATCACATCTTTGTTGCTTCCAAGTTCTTCCTAATTTGTTCATTTGCATTCCAAGATTAGGGGCGGCTGGTCGAGTTGCTAGAATGCCTGATTGTTCTTTGGGAGACCCGGGTTCGAATCCTCGGTAAGGTGTGGAGTTTTCGTTCTGTCGGGGGCAAAAAGAAAACTCTAACCTGCACAGTTCGCGGCGACTGAATTAGCCAGGCGGCCTTAATTCCCCAGGCTCAGGCCTCCCCCCCCCCCCCCCTCCCTCTCCCGCCATACACCGCAAGGTACTATATTGGCAGTAAATGACAGTTTTTTTTTTTTGCATTCCAAGATACTCTTCGTACGTGGTGATATTCGCCCACAACCTAAGACGCTGCATCAGTCTATCATTTGCGGGGAATTTTCTCCTACTTTGTTATCTGTGCATCCACAAGACTCCGTGGTGCACTTTTATTTGTATATGGCCGTGCTATCTAGCTTGCCGTTGTTATAGTCTAACACACTATCTCCATTTATTTCTAATTATCACCTGTTCTTATATGTGTCACCTCTACTTTCATTTGTAATTTTAAGGGGGTATTTCATCATAACATATATAGACAACATATGTAAAGAAACCAGTCAAACAGAGACCGCAAGAACATCGCATGACGAGAACACGGAAGAAGAACCATCTGAAAATCTAACCATTAGAGAACTCCTGTTTGCGGACGACCAAGCATCATCATCATCATCATCATCAAGTGCCGTGCCGGCTGGCGTAGGCGTTCATGGCTCTCCATAGATCTCGGTCTTTGGTTTTCTGGATCAACTCTGCTGCTGATATTCCTCCATGCCACCGTCTCAATCCATCCAGCATCACTTCTCTTGGTCTACCTCTGCCTCTCTTCCCCTCGATCTCTCCAGTTGTCACGATGTTCTCCAATGCCTCTCTAAGCACTAATAGCAAAATCAGAAGCTGAATTACAAGACCACATGAATAGTCTAAACGAAATGTGTAGGGAACATAACATGAAAATTAGCACAAGTAAAACAGAGGTAATGACTGTAACTAAAGAAGAAAAAGCAACAGCCATTCATCTAAACGAACATCCCTTGAAACAAGTAAAGAGTTTCAAGTACCTAGGACGTAGAGTATCATCAAATGGCAATTCAGAAGACGAGATCGAAAATAGATGCAATAAGGCAAACCATCTCATTGGACAAATAGCACCATTACTAAAGAACAAACATGTATCAATAACTACTAAGAAAGCACATTACAACACAATCTTCCTACCAACTCTATGTTACCAATGCCAAACCTGGACAATGACAGAAAAAGAGAAAAGAAAAACCACAACAACAGAAATGAGATTCCTGAGAAGAATATTCAATTTATCAAGAAAAGTTAAGATCAGAAATGAAGAAATCAGGACTGAAGTGGGGGTTATACAGCAAGTCAAATGGTTTGGCCATGCACGTAGGTTACCATCTATCAGTATACCACAACAAGCAATGGTGTACAGACCAGAGGGAAGCAGAGGAAGAGGCCGACCATGTCAACGATGGATGCAGCGAATAACAGAGTTCAAGGGCATATCGATACAAAAAGCCTATAAGCGGACACTCTCCCACTGTTTATACTTCACCTCGACACCGCAAGGTACAAGAGGAACATGATGAGATGAGATGATTTCATTTTTGTAGTTTCAAGATCAAGATAAGTGATACTGGATGGATTAAACGGTGGCATAGAGGGATACCTTCAGCAGAGTTGATCCAGAACACCAAAGACCGAGATCTGTGGAGAGGCATGAACGCCTAGGCCTGCTGGCAAGGCACTTGATGATGAAGGTGATGATGTGTCAAGAACGGCGTTGAGGTTTGGGAGAAAGTGAAACGGCCAGTATCAAAGTTTCCTGCTATGTTGAATCGAAGGTTCGATATCGGCTGTGGGCGTTTGGAAGCAGTCCGCTTTGCGTTGATTTAAATGGTGTGAGGTGTCGGCCGTTCAGAAAGGAATGGCAAACTTCTGAACTAATATTGCCTATTAAATCTCATCATTATCATCTTCTGCCATACAACGTTGAGAAGAATAGTTAACGTTACAGTGCCCGATAGGTGGCACTGGATGTCATTTCATGTGATTGTACAATGTCTTTGATGTCGCCAATCCATTTTCTTCTGTAGTGTCCTCTTGCTATCGTATCAGATCTTCTTTGATGTAGCTCCAGTGCTGGTAACCAATGGTATTCCATTATAACGAGATGACCGAACTATTTGATCTTCTGCTTTTCAATATACATGTGGCACGAGGTGTTGATCAGACGGTCTCTCTGATAACATAATTTCTTACTGGGTCTAGGATATTTAAATTGACGGGATTTCTCAAACATCCCATCTCGAAAGTGTTGATTTTTCGTAAGTGTGATGTAGAGAATGTTAAAGTTTGATATAGGTGGCATAGTTTTGCTGTGAATATGTTATTTAGTTTCTGTCGCTTTGCGGACACAGGTAAATTTGGCGGTTTCAAAATGGATGATAGGTTTTATATAAGTGGACTTGCTGTCTGATATCTTCTTCTTCTTCTTTCGTTCGCCTAAAATATGTTTATAACTGCAATGTTGTCTCTTGTATGAATCTAACAGTCTTTTTTAGTTCATTCAGCGGTCCATAGAGTTTATCTTCCACTGTTGTCTCTCTAGGCCAGAAGGTTCGCCTGTGTATTCTGCCGTCTTCTGTGATCATACTTCCTAGATATTTAAATTATAAATCTTGTTTCACAGATGTGCTATTTATCAGTACATTTAGTGGACCGGGAGATCTGATAGTTTGCATTAATTCAGTCTTGGTTGTATTAATATTAATATTGTATCTACTCCATGTTGAACTTTGCTTATTCATATGATTTTGCAGTCTGCCCTCATCGCTATACACCAGGCACTGATTGTCTGTAAATAAAAGCTCATTTATTGCGGCTTGTTCTTTTGTTTCGTCCAAAGTACAGAGTTGGAAATTTTCTGAATTGGTTCTGTCAAGGCTTGCTGCTTTCGATATTCTGTCTATATAGATAATACATAGTAGGGAAGGGGCGGCGGGAGAGCCCAGATCCTTGTCTCACCCCTGTGTTGACTGAACATATTAAATCACAAACAGCAAATAAATGCTGGTGTTGATTGTAACGTCCTGTAAAGGACAAGATACTAACTTTGCTTCAAGATATTATGAAGGCAAGTTTATTTACGATTTTTATACTCAAAATAATCCGAATGATAACATCATCTAGAGTCACCAGTTTCTTCAACTTTAGTAACACTGTTCAAATACAGATCTTTATTCTGGGCTCGTTCAGTAACATATACAGTGCACACAGCTTAAGGCGATCTCGGATGTGGCGAATTTCTGTTGTGAAGAACAATATTGTATTGCACGTTGTAAATGCATTGCTATATGCTTGAACTCTTATAACATGAATTTCTTATAAGAACTATTTCTTGGGTCCCAGTTGAGTTCGCCTTATCAGGTCTGCACTGTAGAAATAAACTAAAGATTAACGGTATTTCACAGAAGTTCCTATCGCCTTCAAGTTAGCAACATGAAATCAGAAATGGTGTTTTGTCGCTTTGAGAATATAGCCATTGTAAGTTACTTACAGTAGAGATAATAGAAAGCAACGGTGCGTTACCGCTGATTCGGCGTGAAGCATGTTGGGATAAAGTGACAACTGGAACATTTGATGGCAAAAGTGCACGAGGAAAACAATGAAATAAATACCTGGATGGTTGGCTATTTGGCACAATGGGATCAAGAACACATATATGATCCGAGGCACTGGTGAGTGCGAGATGGCGAGCTTTAGTCGTCCACGTTTACTGGCATGGCAGATGATGATGATGATGACGTAGGAAAGTCATATCCGTGTCCTAACACTGCGTTGGCTGTTAACTGCTGTATGCAATCAAACATTACAACAACTAATATTAAGGCGCATCGGAGGCTCTGTGCAGTGCTTGCTTGCTTGCTTGTGTTCGCTGGCCATAAACTACAGCGTGAAGTCCTGTATATCGGATAAAGACATCCAGTTGTTCAACATCAGTGTGATGTCATACACAACCTGAGGTTTGCGTGAGTATTCGTTGTCCCATGTCTGGCTTATTGGTGTGCAGACTGGTGGTTCCTCGCCGTGCAGGCAGACACTCTCCGACTTCGGAGGAATCAACGATCCTACTGACTTTAGCCAGGACCCCAAAGGGACCTGTTGCCCAGGACGCTCGGCGAGGACGCGTCAATAGGTCTTGGCCAGTATAGAACCCAGCCCTGGTGTCTTGAAAACACCTCTGCGTCCCGCTTTGTGCAGTAATCACTATAGTGTGGAGCAGAAACAATGACTTCGACTGAAAGAAATTCACCATAACATTGATGCGTTTGTAATATGTGTGTGGGTTAAAAGCCTAGACCGTTAAGCTGAACTAAAAAGTTGAAAGGTCGGAGTAGGCTTGCCTGATGGCGAGGGACATTGGTAATAGGTAAAGATAGCCCACACGTACAGTTTAAGGGAAGCTAAGTCGCAAGGGCAACTTATCACAAACATCAGAAAGAGGCAGTCATCGTTTTTTGGCCACGTTATGAGACAACAAAAATTTGGAACATGTCGTGACAATGGGAAAGATTTGGGGAAAGAGAGATAGAGGAAGACAGCGTGAGAAGATTCTTGACAGTCTTGTGTCATGGCACGGAAGGGAGTCAACACACGAATTGATCCATGTCGTCGGAGATCGCAATTTGTGGAGAGGCATGATCGCCCACGTCAGTCCTCAAGGCACTGGATGATGATGCTGTGCCAACACGCAAAAATTATTCCAGCGTGGACTACGCTCGAGGTCAACGCAAGCGAACGGTAAGAGAGGAGAGAGAGAGAGATGAGAGAGAGAGAGAGAGAGAGAGAGAGAGAGAGAGAGAGAGAGAGAGAGAGAGAGAGAGAGAGAGAGAGAGAGAGAGAGAGAGAAAGAAGAAGAAGAAGACGAGAACTACTTTTTTGGATAAAAATAAAATGAATAAATAAGGAAGCTCTTGAAAAACATTACATAAAAAGGGCGCCGAGAAAGACACGATATTCTGGTCACTTGAAGCAACACCATATTCTACTGAAAATCACAATAGAGGGACATTTTAAGGGCAATGGAGGTAAGGGGCGTCATAGATATACAATGAACAGACAGCATCAAGATATATTCAGGATACAACTCAGGATATACATTTCTGGAGATTCATTACGCCCAACCTTCACTGCGGAGACGGCGCTGGTTGATGCGGTGTTCAATAACTTCATATTTTGTTCTTCACACATGTTACTTTTCAAATGATATGAATACCCCCTTTACAATCCCCCCACCCCACCCCACCCAGCCACCCACCCCACACACGCACGCGCATGCGATGAGTAATTTCACTAAGGAGAAATGTACTTAAATATTTTGCAGGAATGGCAGCGTACATATGTGAATCATGGATCATTTGGCAACCACTAAAGACGTGAACATCGAGGCTTTTGAATTTTAATGTTACAGAAAAATGGTTAGAATGTTGTGAACCAAGAAGAAGAAAAATATTGACATTCTACAAGATCTGATCTGAACATCGAAGAAAATTTGTTCATAAAAAGTATCATGTCTCGGAAACTGACATACTTTGAACATGTTAAGCGTGTCGGTATATTGAAAAGAACATTGCAGAAACCTTGGGGATGAAAATGCATTAGAAGAATTGAGAGAGGATCGAGAAAAGGATTAAGGAGGCGGAGGAGATAAGAGGTTACGGGTTCAGCCTCTAGACCCAAAGACTGGCACCTTGCCGTCTTGACAGACGGTAGTTTGTAAAATGGGGTTATCTCTCCATAACACAAAGTCTGGGCCATATGACCATATGTTGCCCATGCAGCGTGATCCCTCTCTCGGCCTGTCTAGTTTATTCCAGAGGAAAGGTGACACCATACGTCTGGAACAAGGCAAGCTGCAGAAGCTGCCGGATCAGCAAAGCAGTGCTCAAACTGTCCGTATGTCGGAGTTTCGATCCTAGACCAGTTACCAACCAAAGATTAGGGCCTGGTCTGCCCTACCAGGACATTTAGTCTTTAGGTTGCATTTCCTCACACAGGATAAGGCTTGTAACCTCCCAATTGCGCTCTTCCGCCCGAAGCCGTTGGCACAATGTGGTGTGTCGGGTTTGGTAAGCGCCGGCCAACATTCGGCGCTAACAGAAGCAGGTAGTACCGTCTACTATCATACGGTAGCTTAGTCATATCTGACTAGGCCCAAAGGGACCTCTGTCATCTCACGGTTTTGACTGTTAAGATTTTCACAATAATCAGATATGGTATACACCCACTGTTGCCTGGGTCGTGGGTCTGGCGTCTAGCCCTCTCGGACCAGGGAGACACACTCAGGGGATCCGTGAGCACGTTATGATCTCTCAGCAGTTGGAAATTGAAAAGAGCAGGCCAACAGGCCGCTGCCGTGGCAAAGTTTCTAAACGAGAAAAGCTACCCACACAATATTGACATCATGTGGGGTTCTACGTTACACATATTTAGACCCTCGCCGATGCTATTGAGTTTGTAATAATATTCTCCTTATGTGATCTATGTGAGGAGACTGGGGCGCTTATGAAGATAACCGCGTGCAGTGAAAATGATCCTATACAAATCAAACCAAGGACCGATAAACTGTTAGACTGGCTTTGAGGATCGCGATGTTCTGCAAATCACCTGCTGCATGATAATAATAATAATAATAATAATAATAATAATAATAATAATGTTTTGCATATCCTTTACAGGACATCGCTGTCAACATCAGCATCTTTCAGCTGATTGTTGATTTCTTGGCAAGATTACGCTCAGTAGTTTGCCATTGCTTTCTGAGCTGCCGGCTCACATACCCTGTAAGTTACCGACGCGATTCGAACCACTGCTGATTCTCACCGTCGTCACGTTACTTACGAGATTACGGAGAAAAATCGCTAACCTCTCGGCCAGGAAGCCGGCTGCATGATGATACTGCAGGATAATCTGAAGCTTTCAGCCAGACAAGTTGTTCAGGATTTAACAGATTCTGTATTACATAGACGAGAAATGTGTATTTAGAAAATACACATTGACAGCGTGTTCAGGATATACCTGAAGAGATATGGCGAAATATGTCATGCAATAAATCGCACAGCATATTGTGTGTGGCTTCTATGATTAAATTCACTAAGAGAATATATTGTTTTGAACCTTTTCATTGTTGTTTTCTGTCAACAGTTAGAATAACAACGAGATAACACGTTATAATTTATTTTCTCGGAGAATCAAGTAGTCCATATTCTTGTCTCGCATTTGCTTAACCTTTTGTTTCTCTCGTTCGCTCGCTTTTGGACTCAAGCGTAGTCGATACACTTGTTGTTACATCTAGTGCACTGAACTGATTCTTGCGTGTGGATTAGTTATCCCTAATACTAGTGTCCCTCGCCATCAGGCGAACCCACTCCGACTTCAGAGCTTGAACTTGAAATATGTTATGAAAGGTACACACCGGGAAATGGTTTTGTAGCCAGTATGAGTGCACATGCCTATGGTCCTTCTTCTGCTCTTTATCCCATGCTGTTTGTTCACTTAGCCAATGTCACTGCACACCGAGTAGACTTAATGACGCCTCCATCGTCTGGGAGCTATCAAAGAGTCAACGATAAGGCATGTCCATGGCAGATACGATCCATGGTGTGTAACGTGTTAAACTATTTAAGACCTGTAAATGATGAGGTGGGAGTTTAGTTGCTTTCCTCGATGCCTTCTCCTCCCAGACAGTTCTATAACAACTCAGGACATTATCCGGTAGGCATTTTGTGAGACTGGGTTAACCCCAGAAACTTAATAGTAGGAAAATGCGGATTGAGAGTGAGATAGATAGATAGATAGATAGATAGATAGATAGAGAGAGAGAGAGAGAGAGAGAGAGAGAGAGAGAGAGAGAGAGGGAGGGAGGGAGGGAGAGAGTATTAAATGACCGTTTCATATAGTGCCTAGAAAGAATAGTAACTATAGTTTTAAATAGTCACTTGATATATTAGTAGCTGATCCACGACTCTGGTGATCGAGTGAAATGACGAATCATGATCACCCACGCTTACCGGCATGGCACATGATGGATGGATATTAGTAGCTGATATTGTCTCACATAGTCCTTAGAGTGAGCATTACCTAACAATTTAAAATAGTCCCTAGAGTGAGCATTAACTGACAGTTTAAAATAGTCCTTAGAGTAGTGGTTCTCAACCATTGAGGAATCCCCCCTCCCCCTGGAAATTTAGGGTTTCCGGGGGGGGGGGGGGGATTAAAATTATTTCAAGATCACGTTAATACAAGACCCGATTACTTGATATTGTTTTTGCCTCCATAGTTTACGGTTCTGTACTTCTCGCCCTTCTGAAATTCGTTTTATAACGTAAGTAGACCCGCAAATCATATTAACTTTAGTTTCAGTTTCTACATATACTTTGTAGGGGGCGGGGAGGGGGGATTTATAGGAAGGAAATACAAAATGGAGAGGGGGGGGGGATGAAATTCTGAACATATGGAAAAGAAGTGCACGGGCCAAAAAGATTGAGAACCACTGCCGTAGAACTATTAGTTACTATCATGGTTTCAAATAGTCAACACAGAGTATTAACTGACAGTTACAAATAGTCCTTAGAGTGAGCATTAATTGACAGTCTCAGGTGGTCCCTAGAATAAGTTTCAAATAGTCCGTGCAATGAGCATTAACCGACAGCCCCAAAAAAGATTACATTCTCTCTGGCCGAGGGGTTACAACACTTTCTCCGTAATCCCGTTTATCACGCAGAGTCTCGTAGCTGGGAGAGGTTCGACCCTGTCACTTGTCGTCCGGGGAGGAACGTGGAATGAACAAGCACACCTTATTACTTCTTCTTCTTTGGGATTCTCGACCTCGACTGAATGTGAGGACGGTGGGTCTCTGGAACCACCCACTGCTCGTGCAGGTTGTCTCCCCTCCCAGCTCTCCGATAGAGTAGTCGATTCTTCAGAAAGTACTGCCCCCGTTCTTGTGGCTCAGCACTTCTTTGCAGCTTCCTGTAGCAAGGACGCAACGTAGTATCCTTCCTCTGGGCAGTATGCAATTCTCCTATCTCTGAGTTGTCGCATAGTGTCTCTGCCTCTTTTTCCTTCCCTTGAGACCCACTGGCTACTGCTCCCCTGTGGGCTGGCTGTTTGGGCATCCCCAAAAAGACATATTTCGTGCCAATGATCATGGGAAATAAGGAGTCAGATAATACAGCAGCTGGAATAATGCCCGTGACGTACCTGGATTTAATCTCCACCTTGGCGATTGGCAGCGTCATGGTAACAGCACTCCTCATTGCCGGCTGTATCTCTATGGTCTCCCCTGTAAGTTGGTCTGGGCTTACCAGGCTGGCATCTATCACAGCTTCCCCATCCAAACCTGAATCGTAGAGACAAGCCACCTGCTGGCCATTGACTTCAATCAGTTCAACCACAGGTGGTCTCTCTTGGTCCTGAGTGTCTTCCATCTCCTTGACCGTTTCCTTGCCTTCCTCTTTTGATTCCTCGAGGTTGGTTATGCAATTGGCGTCTTCTGCCTTGCATCTGCAGTCCACAGTATTATGTGTTTTCGACCGGCAGTGTGTGCACCATTTTCCCTTCCAAGGTTTCCGTGTGTCCTTTTTGTTCCTAGCTCCTTCGCCGACCTCAGCCTTGTCTGTGATCACCGTCGTAGGAGTCACTTTGCATGCTGCGAAGTAAGAACTTTTAGGTTTCGATCTGCAGTCCTTCGTGTTATGAGAGGGCGACTGGCATATCGAACACCACTTCTCGGACCACGGTCGTTTAGCTGGAGAATTCGAGGTGTTATGGTTTCCTTCCTTCACCTTCTCTGAACTCTCCGTTGACGTCTTTATATAAGGTTCCACTTTTTCTCCTTCCCAGTTCTTAGGTTTCTTTTTCTCTTGTTTCTCCTGACCTTTGGTTTGTGTACTTAGTTCTTTAGCTTCCCCATGGACTTCTACGAATCTTTCCGCCAGCTTATTCACAACGTCCAGCCGTTCCGCCCCTTGTTCTCCTAAAAATGTCTTCAGTGGTTCTGACATTTGCTGTCGCATCTGGTCGACCACCATGAGCTCTTCCAAACTGTCATAATCCCGCTTGAACTCTGCCAAGTCCATCCATTTCTGGAGATATGATTTCAGCCTCAGACTGTAAGCGGCGAATAGCTCTCCCGGCTCTCGTCTAGACGATCTAAACTTCTTCCGATACGTTTGTGCTGTGACTTCATAATGCTTCATCAAAGCGGCTTTTAATTCCTCGTAATGATTTTCATGTCCTGGTGGTAGGCGTGTGTAGACCTCGTACCCCGAACCACGTAATGCCTGGGATAATTTAAGAGCCCATCGGCTTCTATCCAGTCCCATAGCGACTGCCATGGCCTCGAACCGATCCAAAAACTGGTATATCTTCTCTTTACTTTCATCAAAGACCGCCAAGGGAAACTTCATGGCATGGTAACCATGTCCACTCATGTTGAGTGAACCATGGGAAAAGGATCCTCCTTCTGCCCCGTCAGTTTCTCCCTTCGTTTGTGTCTTGAGCTCCAGTTCTCGCATGCGGTATTCATGTTCCCTTATCTTGTTGGCTTCCTCTGCTTGCAACCTCTTGTTGTCCTGTTCCAGTCCCAGTCTCCTGACCTCCTGTTCCATTTCCAGTTTCTTGGCCTCCTGTTCCAGTTTCTTGGCCTCCTGTTCCATTTCCAGTTTCTTGGCCTCCTGTTCCATTTTCTTGGCCTCCTGTTCCATTTCCAGTTTCTTGGCCTCCTGTTCCATTCTTCTAAGCTCGAGCTCTGCCTTTCGATCTTCTCGTTCTGCTTGACGACGCTCTCTTTCTACCACTTGTATATACTCGGATAGGGCTTGTCCAGACAACCCCATTGCTTCACCCCTTTCCCTCAGTTCTTCCATCTCTAGTTTATGAGTGGCCATAGTAAAAGAAGGTAAGTCCGCAGGTTGGGTAAAGAGACCCTAAGGCAGTAAGTACGTACTACTTATCTCACTTAAATATATATATGTTAATATCTATATGTTATATATGACATCACACAGTACCCCACAACTACTCTCACAACCTCACGAGAAGATATAGGATAAAGACTTATGTAGACGTGTGAAAGTGTGAACAGGTAAGTACTGTGTTTGAACACCTATCCACAATTATCCTGTCTGGATCTTTCTCACTGTAAGGTCCACAACATTAAAGTACTGGCACCATATATCCCCTGGACAGGCTTCCATTAAAAGTCATCATTATCTATACTTACAGGTATATCCCAATATGTAGGTATCAATATGCATGTACCCTGCTATGCAGTTACCTTTTAATGTACCTATATGCAGGTACCTCGCTAGGGATGGTACCACTAAGCATTGGCTGTTACCCCGATATGCTCCACCATTTAATGTCACTTGTCGTCCCGGGAGGAACGTGGAATGAACAAGCACACCTTATTACTTCTTCTTCTTTGGGATTCTTGACTGACTTCTGTCTACACTCCTCCCTTCTGTCTTCCCTTCCATATATCTATTCCTTTCTCTCTCTCTATTATTCCTTCATCACATACTCCGACAACAGTTTCTTTCAACAATTAATAAAATATTTATTAAATAAAACTATGTCTGGTGTATGGATGGACTGTGTATATGTAGTTGGTATTGTCTACTAGTGTGAATGCAAGATAGGACTTTTGACTTCGTATGTGCCGTAGATTTTCTCGCCTCTTCTGTCGGCTAAAACACAGGACAGCACACATAGAAATGGAGTGATCTCACCCTGGATGATCTCCTCCTGCTTGAGTCTGGACTTAATCCAATTCTTGAAGAAAACAACTGTTCAATGTCTTATCACCAGAAAATAATTCGATTTGGTAAGTCACTGAAATTCATATATTTCCCGTTTTGGAAGGTATTATAGTCCACCTCTGAATACACACCGCCACTATCCAACATTGTCTAGAGTTACTATAAATGTTCTACACAATGTCTCTTGTTAATAAAGTTTAATGTTTCTGCACAGTGCAATTGCATGCAGTTTTAAGTATCCCTGCTTGCCACAGGTTAACGTCTTTTCCTTTTAAGGGCTTTAGTTGTATATTCGTTTGAGCATACAGTGTTCTGTATTTGACGTTACGTTATCACTTCTTCATATTAAAACATGTCTATGTTCTTGTTGGTTCTAAGTAGGTACTTTATTTGCTCAAGTGAAGTAACCTTCATTTCTTCTCTGATTTCAATAGGGGGATTGGAACCTGTGGAGAAGATAGGTAATCTGGTGATATGAGTCTGCTTCATATTATTTTCTTATGTGAGAGTCCTTCTCTAGCCATACTGAGAAGCCTCCGAAAAACATACGGACATACGATTTATGAGTGCACTAAAGTTTACACGATTAGATAAACGAATGCAATGCCACAAGTCAAGAACAAACACCTATATCCCTATGCTACTATTACGCTAAGATTAGTTACCTTATATCTTCTATTATCATCCCGGAATCGAAATTAATAATTAAGCACATCGGCACTAATATCCCATTGCCTTAAACAATACGGGACTATAATTTCTTTTCCACACCTGGGATTAATAGATATCTCTGTCCAGTTTGGAACACACACTAAAACAGAAAACCCAATTTCTACTATTTATATCGAGTGGCCCATCCTCCGTTATTGTTTGATGTTCATACCTCAACACTCGTCTCTTGACGTATCCTGCACATCAAAAGGCGGTGAAATCACGTAGTGATTAGTTGCTCGTTTCGTTCCGTTCTTACGCTGTTTCCCTGGGTTCCCCTTACGCTAATACTTCAAAGCGTCCGAACCCGTTGATCGCCTTCTCCGGTCATTTTTCCCCAACGCGATCTCCCCGTTTCCCGTGTCCGTCCGATCAGATCGTCAGGCAATGACCTCTGCGAACACCTGTATCCTATTTTTATATCCGTCGGTCAATGATCTTTAATTTATCCTCCTCTCAGACTGAAGTACACGATTGTTAACCCTCCTCCTACATTGTAGTTTTATATGTAAGTTATCAAGGAATCACTAAACTGCAGTTTTCCCGTGACAGACCCCCGCTGGTGACTTGCGGGATAACTGAGCCGGCCGCTCAGAAAGCAATGGCAATCTCATTCATTCATTCAGTAGCATGTCCTTTGCAGAACCTCGCTCCCATAACAACCTTCCAGAAAACTTCTCGATCACAAGCAAGATGTCCCGCGTCTGATACACCCATCTGGAGATCATCCGCCACATCCTGCACCCATCTTCTCTTTGGCCTTCCTCTTCCTCTCTTCCCAGGCATATACCCTTCCATTATTGTTCTCTCCAAACTGTCGTGACGTTTCAAGTGACCAAAATACTTAAATTTTCTTTGTTTTATCGTCTTTAATAGCCATCCCTCCTCAATATTCAACTCTTGAAGTATGGATGCATTTGTTCTTTTCTTTACCCAAGATATTCTTAGAACTCGTCTATAACATTTATATTCAAAGGCATGTATGCGCTGTTCAGCTTGTTTAGTTAGTGTCCAGGTCTCACAGGCGTATGTTGCAATGGGAAAGATGCATGCTCTTAAAAGTCTAATTTTTGTAGTTCTGTCTGTCCCACACCATAATTTATTCATTTGTTTTAGTCTTTGAAGAGCAATGGATAGTCGCCGTTTAATTTCTTTCATTGTGTCACCATTATTCGTAATCAATGACCCAAGATATTCAAAATTTTCCACCACCTCCAATTTTCTCTCATTAATGTATATTTCTTTCTCCATAGTAGTTTTATCTGTATGCATTATCTTAGTTTTTGCTATGTTAAGATATAAGTTGTGATTTTCACTATTCAATTGTGTTGAGGCTATTAGGTTTTCTATGCCATTCTGTGTTGTGGATAGTAATACTGTACCATCAGCATATCGAATCTCTGGTATGTCATGACTGCCGATATTTAGGGCATCAAATGGCTCCCTGTTTATATCATCTCTTACATTTCTCATTATATTTTCGGTATACAGGTTAAACAAATACGGTGACAGCACGCAGCCCAGACGGACTCCTTGCTTGATGTCAAACCAATCTGATGTCTCGCCATCTATTCTAACTGCTGCTTGTTGGTCTAGATATAGCATTTTTATGAGATGTACTACATGTGAAGGAAAGCCCATATTCCTCATGATTTCCCAAAGTTTCTGATGCTGTACACAGTCAAATGCCTTTGAATAATCCACAAAACATGAGAATAGGTTTACATTAAATTCTCTGCACTTCTCTATTATTAAACGCATGTTGAATATGTGATCTCTTGTTCCTCTTCATTGTCTAAATCCAGCTTGAACTACGTTAATCTCTTCTTCCATTTTCTTACTAAGTCTTCGCATTATGACTTTTAGTAGAATTTTACTTGCATGACTTATCAGGGCAACAGTTCTATAGTTGGTGCATAATTTCAGGTTGCCCTTTTTTGGTATTGAAATGAAGATAGTTCTCTTCCAATCTTTTGGCCATGTACCATATTTCCAAATCTTTGTACATAATGCATGATATATGTGTATGCTTTCTTCTCCTCCTGCTTTAATTAGTTCAGCTGGTATCTCATCACATCCAGGTGATTTACCATTCTTCAGGTTTCTTATAGCCCAAGCAATTTCATCTAATGAGGGTTCAGGTTCTGTCTCTGCTGTCATTGGCTCATGTATCTCATTCATATCCTCACTGTCACTCATATCATACATTCCACTGCAGTACTCCTGCCATCTTTCTAGAATTTGTCTAGATTCTGTTAAGGTATTTCCCATCTTGTCACAGATAACATTCAATTGAGGTTGAACATTTCTTGTCAATAACTTCATTTCCTTGAACATTTCATAATCTCTTCCAGCCTTATGATATTGCTCTATTCTGGTACAGCAATCTTGTATATATTGATTTTTGTCCTTTCTTGTGTTCTTTCTTATTTCTCGAGTTAAAGATTTATACTTCATCCTGCTTATCGGATTCATCTTCTTTCTGTTTCAGCTCCCTTCGTTGTTTTATTAATTCTAACGTGTCTGATGTAATCCATGGCTTAAGTTGCTTTTTCTTGGTCGGAATGAAATCTTTGGCTGCAGTTATCAAGATATCTCTAGCTTGTACTGCCAGTTCATCAGGTGTCATTTCTTCTTGTACAGACATCAAGACCCCAAAGCGATTCCTAACTTCTATGTTGTATGCGTCCGGTATTTGTGTGAGATCAAAACGAAGTGGCCTTGGTCCTCGGGTA
Organism: Cepaea nemoralis; assembly: GCA_014155875.1. NCBI lineage: Eukaryota > Metazoa > Mollusca > Gastropoda > Stylommatophora > Helicidae > Cepaea > Cepaea nemoralis. The sequence continues at coordinate 96,233 of JACEFZ010015137.1, forward strand.
AGCTTTTTGAGTTTTAATTTCAGATCTGCTTCTAATAACTGATGATCTGTATCACAGTCTGCACTTCGTAGGGTTTTTGCAGATGTTATGCTTGATCTCCATCTTCTTTGTATTAAAATATAATCTATCTGATTTTTGGTAGAACTGTCTGGAGACTTCCATGTGAAGAGTCTTCTTGGATGTTGTTTAAAAAGTGTGTTGGCTATCGTTAACTCATTTTCTGTGCAAAATTCAATTAATTTGTCACCTGCATCATTTCTATTTCCTAATCCAAATTTTCCTAAAACGTGTCTCTCATTTTCAGCTCTTCTTGCACCTACTTTAGCAAAGGATATGCACACAAAAAAAATTGTCTCAAATGATCCCTAAAGATACACGTGACATGTTCTCAAATAGACCCTAGAGATACAAGAGACATTGTCTCAAATAGTCCCTAGAGAGACAAGTGACATTGTCTCAAATAATCCCCAGAGACATTATTAACTAGCATTGTCTCAAATAGTCCCTGGAGAGATTAGTAAGTGGTATTGTCTCAAATAGTCCCTAACAAATTAGTAACTGACATTGTTCAAAGAGTCCCTAGCGAGATTAGTAACAGACATTGTCTCAAATAATCCCTAGAGAGATTAGTAACATTGTCTCTAATAGTCCCTAGATAGATTAGTAACATTGTCTCTAATAGTCCCTAGAGAGATTAGTAACATTGTCTCTAATAGTCCCTAGAGAGATTAGTAAGAAATATTATCTCAGATAGTCTCTAGAGCAGGGGTGGTCAACCTTTTCAACAGGTGGGTCAAATTTTAGAAATAATATTTCCTGCCGGGCCACGCATCTAATTTTTTGTTTGTTTGTTAATTAAAGTAACTAAGCAAGCGTGTTACAGCTTCGACCACATCGTCGCTTCCCATTAAGGTGAGATCGTGGTCAAACGCTTGCTTGGTTTAATGTAAAAAAAAATCAACAACAACAACAAGAAATAGGTATATTTATTTTGTTGTTGTTGAAGAAAATAAAACATAACTGAGAATCAAACATATTTATTAGACAATTTAAAAATATTTAAAAGTGAGACATGTGACTTTGTTTTGCAGAACTAAGTGCATCAAAATTGACCTCGACTGATGGTGTTGCTACACGCTTTAAAAAAAAATGAACATCAGTGATTCGTGTTCTCACTTGTGATTTGTTGTGCTTCATGCGACTAAAAAGCATTTCACACTCATAAGTGTTTCCAAATAGCGAAACCATCGACAGAGCATGTTTGTAAAACGCAGGATTTTTATCCTTGTTCAAATACGTTTTATAGAACTCTTCCACACCAACTTAATGGAACTTCTCCTTTAACCGTGTATTACAACACATTTCACAATGTTCCATTTGTAGTATTCCTGGTAATAAATTCACGTCTACCGCGAATGGCGTTGCAAATGCACAAAAAAGCACATGGTGTTTTTAAAAATCCTGAAATCGGTTTTCAAATTCGAGGTTTAAGTCAGATATCAAAGATACGTATTTTTCTGCCGCCTCTCGTGTGACGTCTGGTTGCAATGACAATGTAGGAAAATTAGGAAAATTTATTGTCCTCAACTGTTGTTCCAAAAGACCAAGTTTCATTTGACATGCAGAAATATGATCATGCATCTTATTAATTAATTGATCTTTCTCTTGTAGACGAGTATTAACGTCATTTAGGTGGCTAGTTCCATCGACCAGAAATGCAATGTCGCAAACCCACTCTTTGTCTTCAAACTCTGGGATACTTTTTGACTTGTTTGCAAAGAATGATTGTATTTCTTGTTACAAAACAAAATAAAACTACTTTCAACATGTTGGCACGGGTCAGACAGCTTACTTCTGCATACAATGTAACGTCATTATAATCTAAGTCCAAAGATTTCAGAAATTCTTGGAACTGACGGTGATTCAACCCGTTCGACTTAATGAAGATCACTACTTTGACGATCACTTTAATGACATGATCCATTTTGAGGGCCTTAGAACACAAATTCTCCTGATGAATAATGCAATGAACTTTTAGCATTAAAGTATTACCGACTTTGAAGGCCTCATTTTCAATCAACTTTACTAAACCTTATTGTTTCCCAACCATTGATGGAGCACCATCGGTTGTTAAGACCGGAAAGTTGTTAAGTTGTAACGAAAAGCGATTCAATGTGGATATAACTGCCTCTAACAAATCCCGTGACTTAGTAGTGTCCTTAAGTGGATACAGTGCCGCTAATTCTTCTGTCGTTTTTAAAATGGACATCAACACCCCTGATAAAAATTGCCAGTTGGGCAGTATCTGCCATATCTGTGCTTTCATCCAGTGCTAGAGCATAAAATATAAACTCGGATGCTCGAATTTTGAAATTATCTTCAATGTTTTCCAATGCCGTCCACACGTCTAGTAATAGTCAGACTTATTTTGTAGAAATCCTTCTTCTTTTCTGGACACAGGATTTGAAACGACGCTCTCCAAACATTCCTTAACCATTTCATCATCTGAATATGGCTTCAATTTTTGCCAGTATAATGGTTACTGCATAACCAGCTTTTACATAACATGTTGACTCTGAACCCGTTATAGTAGATATCTTTTGTTGTGCAGAATTGTTTTTTAAGTCATTTACTTGGTCTTGTCAAAATTGCCCTTTGTACTTAACAAACTTATTTGCATGTTTAGTCTCGTAGTGCCGTTTGATGTTATACTCTTTCAAAACAGAAACAGATTCGTTGCATATCAAACATATGGGCTTTGTTTTAATTTCCACGTAAAAATAGTTTATAGTACACCTGTCTTGAACGCTTCTTAATTCTTCTGTGATTCCTCTCTTCTATGGTCCAACGTCTTTACTAGTTGACGCCATGACGTCTTCGTTTTTTGCAGAAAAAAAAATTAAAACACCATGGGTAATACTAATTAATAATAATTAATTAATTTAAATTACATAAATAAAACGTTTCAGGGTTTACTTACCTATAGAATCGATATGATAGACATGATATTTGGTTAAAGTAGTTTGAACTGTTATTTTAAATATGATAAATATGTATTTTAACGTCGATCGCAAAATCTCTCCAGACGCAGTGGCAATAATAGAACGAAACTACAGAATAACACGGAACTTTGTCATGCTGGACTGAAAGTAGTTATGAGTATGAGCCCGATAGCGTTGCGAGCTTTCAGAAGACGCTGAAGACCACAGAACATACATATCAGAAGTTGAAGTCTCATATTACATTTTATCAACACCTAGCGTCTGACAAAAAATAAAGTAAACTTGAGTGTCAAATAGCGGAATATTTTAAATAGCTAAGATCTATGAATTTTCCAGAAAATGCGGCACATTTAAAATAGCTCAAAACCAATGAATTTTTCCAAAAATGCGAGATATTTCATATTTCTCTAAGCTATAATTTAACAATATATGATACGAGCGACTCATGATGTAATGTTCTTTGGTGATATGTACAATAGAGCATTTATGTTCATTAGACCTAGCTCAGCGGGCCGCAACATGACTCCCGGCGGGCCGCATGCGGTCCGCGGGCGTCGTGTTGGCCACCCCTACTCTATAGAGATTAATAACTGCCTCTCTCTACATTCACGCGCTTATGGTTATGAGATTAGTAACTGTCTGTATCTACATTCTGAAGCTTAGAGTTATCAAGCATCCTAATCATAGAGACACTAACCGCTGACACTAGCTTATCCATATTCTCATTTTGTTAAGTAGATTTGTTTGGCTATGTCAATTTGTTATCACAAAATTGTGATTAACTGTATATTTCTCTGTCGAACCAGACACAGTGATCTTAGTTGAAACATGACAAATCTTGGAACTTATTCACTGAAGATCTGGTTGTAATCATTTCACGGGGTGTTATATCTATACATTTTTCACATATGTTGAAATTGTCGACAGGCAGGCTCATCTAACATTCTGACCTTAGTAAACCCACCATCTTGCCCCTCTCACTAAAGAAGAATGTACTCGATATCATTAAAACCCACACGGCTAGCCAAAGAAATATTTTATTAAAAAACCTATAGTTGTAGATTGTCTTCATAGAATGAAAAAAATAATAATTATGAAAGGTGTAGATTGTCTTTATAGTATTGGGGAGAAGATTAGAGGATTCACGAGAAGATTATAAGAGGTGTGGAGTGTTTCAAGAGGATTGTGGATATTATGATAGATGTATAATGACTTCATGTATTTTATTAGGATACATGAAAGCTGTAGAATGAGTTCAGAGTAGTGAGGACATAATTATTCAAGTCGTAGATTGACTCCAGAGAAGTGAAGAGAAGATTATGAGATATGTGTATTGACTTCAATGAAGTGAGTGGTAGATTATGATAACTAATTCCTAATTCTAAAGTTGTTAGCTCGCATGCATGAAATAATTAAATAGTGATGGGAGCGGCATGGTGTCTGATTGATCGATTATAGAAGTTTCGCTTATTTTACTACACTGAGTGGCTTTTCTCACGCTCGAATGAACGGTGCGGTAATAATTTAGGCAAGTCACGATGGACTGGGTGTGCAGTGTTCGCCTCCGTAGGGCAGGATGGTTTATGGACAGGTACGCATAACGCTATATTTATGGGATAAGTGAGAAAAACTATTAAAACGACTGGAAGTCGCTTACAAGATGGGAGAAAGACACCCGTTAGTCATGACCCACTTGAGTCCGCTCTCAAAGAGTGCCAGGAAGGTAAAGGTGCCGAAACACACACCAAACGGGGATGCTTCTGACGATCAAAGCCTCCAATCGTGATTGCTCCGCAGTGGAAGTTATATCAATCATATTTACAATGACGGTTTCGAACCCAGCATGTATATACCCTCAAGTTGTACGTCTGTTGTCTGAGATCTATTTATATCGCTTTTCGTGTGGAATAGCTCACCTCGCTTCAGCGGTCACATATTGTGAGAATTGTATGGATCTTTTGTCCTGTCCATGCGGGAGTGCGGGGAGGGGGGGGGGGGATGAACAGGCTGGCAGGGAATGCACCTTTTGGTGGTAGATTATCTATGGACAAGGACGAGTTAGTCGTGCTCCTGTGGGACCATGTGGAAAAAACGGGGGAACAGATTGAGAACACGTACGTGGAAAGAATGAGATTGCAGGGGAGTGACAGGGGTTCTGGAAGAATCTCAAACCTGAGAGGGAAGACCAGGATAACTTTCAATCAGATAGCCGTGGGAACTATTGGTGGATTGACTCTTCGCTGGCTGTTGAACGAGGGTATGGAGCACGTATGGGAATGTCCTGGGTGAATTGATGCCAGTTCTTAACTCAACTCAACTATTTCTACCAGCTCAGTGAAAAGAGAGACACCTTCAACATGCGGACCACTTCTGTCCTGGTTTACTCAGCCCCGTTCCTGATACAGAAGCTAAGAAAACACGGGGGAGCATTAGAATATTATTACAGGATTCGAGAAATAACAACAAATATCTCGGCGTTTATTGCAAACATCATAAACAGACAGAGAAGAAGAGATTAAAGAACACTCCAAAGTAATGGGGAAAGTAATATTTCTGTAATGCGCAATTTGCTTAAATAGTTTTGCTCTCTTCCGACTATAAACATTGACAATCAAATAGTTTACGCTCCTTCGTTTCTTAAAATTGCTGTTCAAATAGTTTACACTGGTTTGGTTATTAACATTCTTGCTCAAATAGTTGATGCTGTGTCATTTATTGCACACGTTACAAATCCTTTGGTATTTGATAATCGACGAGAATACCCGAATAGATCACTGCTCAGGGTAAATTTAAAAATTACTAAACCTACCCATATTGAATGCAATTCCAAGTGCGACTTAAGTTGATCATCATCGTCGTCTTCTACTTTTGCCGTCAAGGTGCAATAGTTGACGTTCCTGCGCCCGATGGGTGGCACTGGATAGTGTCATTTCGTGTCATTGTGCAATGTTTTTTTATGTCAATCCATTTTCTTTTCGGGCTTCCTCTTCCTCTCGTATCAGATCATCTTTGATGTGTCTCCAGTGCCACGAGATGGCTCATCATTTGATATTCTGCCTTCCAATAAATATGGCACAAGATGTGATCGCACAGTCTGTCAGATAACATCATTTCTTACTCGGTCACGGATAGTTACCTTGGCAGTTCTTCTTAGTCATCTAATCTCGTCTGTGATTTCGTCTAAGTGTTATTTGGATAGTGTCCAAGTTTGACATTGGTAGCATAGGGTTGGTATAAATATGTTATTTATTATCTGTCGTTTTGCGGACATTGGTATTTTTGGCTATTTCAGTATGAGTAAGTATAATGGTTTACTAAAAGACATAAATCAGTCAATGGTACCCATAGTTTGAAACTGGATTGATCCGATTGTGTTAATCACCTCCTAATGTGATCCTGTGTCTTCTGTTCAATATTCTATGAGTCGTCATGGTACTTACTACACGGCAGCCATTTATAGCCTGTGTCTTCTATTGCCCTTTTTACCTTTTCCAGTGTGACAGTGCTATAGCTTGCCAAATCTATAATGTTAACAGACCAGGATTTCTCATATCAGTCTTATTCTTATCATAGTTTGCCTTTAACTATGCTCCAGAGAACAGCTTATGGCCTGGAATCATCATGTGTTACACGGTCAGATCAGGAACAATGTCAACATTGCACTTACTGGCACAACCTGTTCTTGGTAGCATGCATATGTATTTATTTATACTTTCCATAACGTTTTTTTCTTTGTTGAATTGAGTCAGGAACAGACATCACGTGCTCCGTCCTCATCTTCAACAGCCAGCGAAAAGTCTCAGTACAAATGGTACCGGTAGCCGTCTGATCATGCATCCATTTGGCCTTTACTCGGAGTTTTGAGGTTCGGTCAGATCCTCTGGTCACTCCCTGCAGCACCATTATCTCCAGGCCGAGATGGGCTGTCTGTTCCCTCCTTGGCAAAAATATACCCAACAGATTCCCCCCAAACCCCCGTCGGCCCGATTCAAGGGGAATTTCCCG